>JAJIZL010026457.1:18992-44159 GCA_023969395.1 Amblyomma maculatum
AGCAGATAAGGGGGCGTCCGATCACCACCGTCGCTGCTGCTCGTGTGTCTACAGGCATCGTCGCCAATTTCGCCTGAATCAAGCTGCCGAAATCGGACATTAGCTTCACTGTTCCTGATTGTTCCGTCAGCACCTGTGGCAGTATGCTTTCTCGCATTACCGTAACTTCACTACCGGTATCAAAAAGTGCCTCTGTGCGAGCGTCTCCACACACCAAATCTACAAAGTGAAGTTTTGATGAGGCTGCCTTCTAACGTTTGGTCAGCACTTCAACTGTAGCAGTAAAAACCGTAATTTGGTTAACCAATGATTCTTTTACCTCTGTCTGATCGATCACGCCGACATTTTGCACCCTCTGCCCATGCCCATTTTCTTGTCTCAGGCACGGTTCATTTCCCTTTGCTTGCGGGCAGTTCCTAGCATTGTGCCCCTGCCCATGGCATAGGTGGCATTTCACTGTGGGCTGGCTTTTCGGCATTAATCTGCTTCTGCCCCACTTGCTGCACTAGCACCGTAACACCGTAACCTGCTTTGTAGCCCGCCCTTTACCTTTTGCCTGATCAAAGATGTGTAGAGCCTTTGATAGCTCTTCAAGCTTCAGCCAACTCTCTCCTTCGCGAAGGCGCACATATTCAATGCCCTCCAAGCTGAGACCTGCATTAACGCTATCAGACACCATGAGATCGGTCAGCGCCTCTTTTGAGTCCACATTCCTAGCGTGGATGTGGTATGCTAGGTAAGTTTTCACGCGCGACGTAAACTGACCCCATGTCTCCTCCTTCCTTTTTGCGGACTTTTCAAACCTTGCAAGGTACTCAGTCAGAATTAACTTTAGTTCACTTAAATCCACTGCTTTTACGGCTTCATAGTCCACACATTCCGCTCTGTCAAGGTTACGAAGCAAGTATCGGACTCGCTCTGTCAGAGCCGGCATAATTAAATGCACTCGGCGAGTGTACGACACACTGAATGTAGCGAACAGCTTCTTCACCTCCTCAAACCACATTAGCAATCAGCATCACATGGCATTCTGTAGCGTTTATGGACTTTCGCCCACTGTGTTGATAAATCTGGGCCTATACCTCGCTCATCACTCTGTCCCGACCCAAGCTGTGACAGTCGACCATTCGACAACCCAAGCTTCATCTGCTTTAGGGCTAGTCGCTCTCAGGATTCATTTTCACACAATCTAAGCTCCATTTCCACCTGTAACTCCATGCGGCAAATGGCCATCCTCTCTGTCTCGGCTCCTGTCGCGTCTAGTGACAATATCGGTCTCTAGTCGCCAGGCTGTAACCTGCACTCCACATTGTAACCACCCTCCATAGTCACTATCTCACTTAGATCAGTACCTATTTCTACTCCGCCCTCTAGCGATTGCTGCCCCTGTTGAAAATTCAACCGCAAATCACTATTATGATTAGATTCGCTTTTTTAGCGGCTAGTATGTATTCTCCTCGTCTCAACCATAAGCGTCACAAATACACCACCATGCCAACTTCAACAAAAAGCAAGAAATTTCACTCACCCGGCGCAGAAGATTTTTGTCTGCCGCCCAGAGCGAGGATGGTGCGTTCGCTCCGACAGCGTCGGTGGCAGCCGAGGTAGAGTCGTTCATTGACGGTTCCTCGCTGCTCCGTGTCGAATGGCCTGCGGTCGCCGATGCGATGCTTGACTTTGTAGGTGAAACGTTCCGAACCCTGTCAGGCTGCGCCAGTAGAATTTATGTTGTTCGTTGCTTTTCGGAAGGTTCTTCAAAACATTCATGTTATGTAGTTCGGCGTAGCGAAGACCAGGAGGCGTACTTGACGGTGATGATGGTAGAACATATATTTGCAGCATGACGTCTACTATCGATCATATTCATACCATCAATCAGGTGATAGAAAAATGCTTGGAATATAACCAGCCCTTATACATAGCATTCATTGATTACGAAAAAGCATTTGACTCAGTTGAAACCTCGGCGGTGATGCACGCATTGCGAAATCAGGGGGTAGACGAGCCGTACGTGAAAGTGCTGGAAGATATATATATAGTGGCTGCACAGCAACCATAGTTCTGCATAAAGAAAGTACCAAAATTCTCATAAAGAAAGGTGTTAGGCAAGGAGACACAATCTCCCAGTAGTATTCACAGCTTGTTTAGAGGACGTATTCAGAGACTTGGAATGGGAGCAGTTAGGGATAAGGGTAGATGGAGAATACCTCAGTAATCTGCGATTTGCTGATGACATTGCCTTGCTAAGCCACTAGGGGGATAAACTGCAAATAATGATTGATGACCAAGACAGAAAAAGTAGAAAGGTAGGCTTCAAAATCAATATGCAGAAGACTAAGGTAATGTTCAACAGCCTCAGGAAGGAACAGCAGTTTACATTAGGTAGCGAAATACTGGAAGTAGTAGGCGAATATGTCTACTTAGGACAGGTAGTAACCGCAGATCCGGACCATGAAAAGGAAAAAACAAGAAGAATAAGATTGGGATGAAGTGCATTTGGCAAGCACTCGCAGATTATGACTAGCAGCTTACCGGTATCGCTCAAGAGGAAAGTATACGAGAGTTGCATCTTGCCTGTACTCACCTATGGGGCTGAAACGTGGAGGCTAACGAAGAGAGTTCTACTTAAGTTGAGGACAACCCAGAGGGCAATGGAACGCAAAATGGTAGGGGTAACATTAAGAGATAGAAAGCGTGCAGAGTGGGTCAGAGAAATAACTCAAGTTACCGACATTCTAGTGGAAATTAAGAAGAAGAAATGGACATGGGCAGGACATGTAGTGCGAAGAGAGGATAACCGATGGTCGCTGAGGGTAACAAACTGGATTCCAAGGGAAGGAAAGCGCAGCAGGGGGCGGCAGAAAGTTAGGTGGGCGGATGAGATTAAGAAGTTCGCAGGGGTCAAGTGGATGGAGCTAGCAGAGAACCGGGTTAAGTGGAGAAATACTGGAGAGGCCTTCGCCCTGCAGTGGGTATAATCAGGCTGATGATGATGATGATGATGATGATGATGATTATGATGTATATATACAGAAAGTAAAACTGGCGTTGAAATGAATTTACAAAAAGAACACTCTGCGCTACTTTACTCTTGTACCTAACTGGCTAGAGCATAATCAGAACAGCCGCGTTACATGCCTACGCATAGTGCCCCAGCTCAGACTGGACTGAAATGTCTTGGATCATGTCCCGTTTTACACCTGCACCAAACAAAGAACTAGGGGCGACCGTTTTCAGAGGCCAGCCCCGCACATCAACTGTCCAATAAGGAAATATGCTAGATGGGAGCAGCCCCATGGGCTGGCCTTAGCCTCTAACTCAGGGCCCCAAAAGCAATACAAATCAAAACAAACAAAGAGCACGGAGAAACTCTTTCTCCGTTGAGAGTGTCGAACCCTCTACTGTCAGGAGACTTTCTTCCCACTTGTCTCCCGCGCACCGCCTACCCATCCTAGCTGCCGTTGCTGGCTAAATCCTTTCCACTGTGCATTGCCCTTCGCCACCCGTGTTTACCACTACGAGCAACGACATAAAAAGGGAAAGATCAACCAGCCGCCATGCTGAAGGCCCGGCATTGAATTAATGGAGAGGATCTGGCTTGCCCGCTCTGCGAACAATGCCCGAGCCAAATCCTGGATGCTTCCTCGGGCGCCATTTGTCGCATCTGCGGACAAGATAAACGAGACTGCCTTTCGCACTGCTCAAAGTCGCAGTGTAAAAAAAAGGCTTAAGGGTCCTTTGGGTACCCGTTGCCGGCCAGTACGAAGTGTGCCAACATGCGAGCACCCGGCAGCACGTTCTGCTAGGCCTCTCCCCATGAATGACCTTCGGGCTGAAACGGTCCCGCAAATCCGACGCCGATGATCCGGTTGGCTTTCCACACACGTGGCACGCTTGTAGAAGGGGGGCTGCGTCTATACAATACAAGAAGCAAACAGGCGGGGGGCGGCGGCATGCAGAGACGCGCACCTTCAAGTGATTAGCCTCGAATGCGGCCCTACGCCTGGCCTCCCACCCCTTCTGTAAATTATAAATTAGTTTACGTTATTTGTGTTAACGAGCGCGTCGCCGGGTCGTCAATGGCACTTCCAGCAAGATTCATGGTCGCACGATTCATCTCAGCATATATCAAGCTATTCGTATTCTACGGAAGAAAACGCCACATTTGACACGCCGTGTCAGCTCCAGCGTACCTCAGAAACCCGGCTTGCATGATAGTGTGAGCAACACCTTCCTTTCGTCCTTTTATGTGGTCAATTGTTCGTAAATTAATGTGCTCTATACGCTAGTTAGTTTTGTTCGGTAGGAATAGAGAACGAGATAAAAACCTGGGAAAACTTTTTTATAACCACCCTTTTTGCGAACATTCTAGCTTGACGTCATGCTCAAGCAGCGCTGATCGAGCGGTGAAAATTTTATCTTTCGTCTTTGGCAATATTGATCCTGCAAACTGAGCGCTTTTACAATGTCGTTCTGTCATGCTGGGCATGTTGGTGATCCACTCTTCGTTCTTGAGAGAAATAACACGCACTACGTCAGTAATGCCTAGACAACTGAGCAAATTTCCCCAAAACAGGCATTGATACAGCAAAATATTTCAAAACAGTTGGACTCTCATCATTCTACCCGCTTTAGTCGTGCAAACACTCGGAATACTTTTTTTGTTTTGCAGCGTAGCGACAGAAATGGCTAGCTTTTCATTTTCATGTGAAATAACCTTAAATAAAGGTGTATTGCTTTCATGTTGTTCTCTTGCACGCCGACGTTTTGGCACACAAAAATTTTTTCATTTGTGCTAATTCCGGTTGCGCATAATTCTGCGGATATTTTCTTACTCTCTTTCCTCAGTCATGCTCTCCCATGGCACAGCATATGGAGGGACGTATATATAGTGTTTACTTTTATTGATGCTATAGAAAAGATAACAGCTGTCGTACAGCATTTGTAGAAACCTGCTCTAGCGTATTTGCATGCAATTATTTAAGCAATTGTTCAATGAAGATAAAGAAATGTAATATCTATATGTGGTAAAAAGTATCGTAATATTAGAGACACACAGTTCTGGGCCCCGCCGGGATGGCGCAGTGGTTACGGCGCTCGACTATTGTTTGCACGGACGCGGAATCTAATCCCAGCCGCAGCGGCCGCTTTTCGATGGCAGCGAAAGCAAGGCGACCGTGTCCTGCGCGATGTCAGTGCACGTAAAAAACCCAGATGGTCGAGACTTCCGCAGTCCTCCACTACTGCGTCTCTCATAGCCTGAGTCGATTTGGGACGTTAAACCCCAGAAACCAATCCAAACCACAGAGTTCTGGCCTATGGTGGGCATGTCACACGGCTCATTGCGATTGGTTATCAGAGTGATTAGGTACAAGACCAAAGCATATTGTTTTTAACTGCCGTAACTTTTAATTAGAAAATTACCAAGGCATATTCACTTTTTTATAGTATTTCACATGTTTTGCTGCAATCTATTTTTCTGTTCACTGATTTGTCCTAATACTGCAATGTTTTTTGCGTAAGGGGTGATAAATGTGGCCTTGGTGTAACTGTGAAAGTTAATTATGAACGAGCAGATACGCTTAAACAGAGCAGAAGTTTTCAAGCCATTTGAGTTAATTTCTTGACAAGGCTCTGCCTTGTAATGCCAGCCACCTACGATGTTACCTCGACATCATCAAATAACAGACTATACAACTAGCGCAACAATCTACATTATTGATGGTCACCGCACCGCTACTTTAATAGCTCCTTTTCTCATAAGGTGGTCTTCGTCATCTATTAAAGGTTTTATTTACCCACTCTACAAGGCCAGCAATGCGGGATTATGCGCAATGACACGTACTTGTATGGTGTCCATGTTTTGCTTTCTATGCCTGTCTAATTAAACAATCAGCCTGATTTACACTTGTTGCAGTAAGGCCTGTGTTTTGATTTCGCTTTTATGTTTGTTTTCTTTTCTACAGATGCCAAACTTCAAAACAGAAATAACAGTTTTTCATTCCCAGAATTTCATACGTAGATGGTTGCCGTTAACGTTACAGCCAGAGGGCGGCAGGAACAAGTTGTTCGCTGGGCCAGTGCACCTTTTCCAGCCAGGCTGAACACGGTTTCTCATAAGGTGATCTTTGTCATTCATTCATATTTATATTTGACTACTGCAAGAATAATGCAGTATGGTATTATGCGCAATGACACGTATACCCATGCTGTTCATCTTTTTCTTTCTATGCTTATCCATTTAAACAATCAATGAGATTTCTACTTGGTGCAGTAAGGCTTGTGTTTTGATTTTGTTTTCATGTTATTTTTTTACAAATGCGTGCGTGAATACAGAAATGGAAGTTCTTATTCCAAGCATTCCCTCCGCAAAATCTGGCCGGGTTCGTTAAATCGTGAGACAGGCAGGAACAAGCTGTTCGCTGAGCCAGTGGATCCTTTCCAGCCAGGCACTGTTCCCATCCCAGCACAACCTCTGAACACCTGGATGCCTCATAGCGGCGTAGCCCCAACTACCGACCCAGGCCACTTCCCAAGAACTGTTCTTCTGTTTATTACATACATATTCATGCATCGCATATGAGTATTAGACTAATTTAAAACGCAAGCAGCATAATTTGTGTACAAGACGAATATAAGCGTTAAATGATTGTACATTGAATATTGAAAACCTGCTTCCTTTCGATGCAATAGGCAGTAGTTTATCACTCCGTTCCCCTGGTTTTGCTGTCATTAGGCACTGAAGGAATGTATCTAGCAGTCATATAATATTTTTTGCTGAATCGTTTTGTTGGTTCATTTTATGAATGAAATTCTAGTTGTCTACACGTAAACAGGTTCATGAACCGCATGCCACAAAATGTTTATTGTGCATTGCTGCTTATAGTTTTAAATGGGAAACATCAAGTCGCGCAGCCATACAGAACAACCTGCTGCAAGGCTCGACAATGCCTATCGAATGCGCAGGTTTCCAATGGGACATTAATGAAAAAGCCTGTGATTGGACCATGTAGGGAAAGCCACTGATTTGCCAACCGTGGAAATGCATTCGACTAGGGACATTATCCTATATGGGCTATGAATGGAAAAGCTAGCAATAGGTTTGTACTAACAGTGCCAAACTGGTTGTACGATGGCTGATATGCCAGTTGCTCTCAGGTAGAAAAACGCACCTTGTAGGCAGCTTAGGCTGCCGGCTAATTAATAGGGCGACATTCGAGGAAACAAAAACCCCAACGAACCGTGTTTTCTTCTGAAACACACAGTCCACCGGAACACAGGAACATTCGGAGAGGGATGTGCAAGTGTTTCCTCAATGCAGAACACTTCACAGGCAAGGCTCTCGACCATCCCAACGCATAGGGCTTATTTCTTGCTAAAAACAAGCAGGCGTAGCGAGCACCGGCCTGTGCCTTCCAGTCCCAATATGTTATTTGGATGGTAGGTTCGTGGTCAAAGGTATAGAGGTTAAAGTTGAAAAACTCGGTCGCGCACCTCGCAGAAATTCTGAGAACTGATAAGCTGCCTTCCGCCCTCCTTTTCTCCTCCTCCTATATGCTTGCTTGCAATCTCATCATGGTGGCAATCGGCTAAATATCGCATAATAATTAGCATATCCAAATATCGTATTCCCAAAAGCAGAATCCACCCAAGAAGGCGGCGCCCAGTTTGACAAGACCTAGCTTTGCATCAGCTTTAGATATTTTGACTTCCACATTTTCAAAAAATGAAAGCATTTTTCAATCACCAAAATCATGTACTCATTCCGGGCGTGAATACCTCATTCAGATACGCCCTAGTCCGGAGGTCAGCTTATCAGAAGCTTTCTAACCTAATGCCAATGATAAAATATGTCCAATATAGCTACCTTTGACTACGCAGCAGGAGCATAAAATCTACGTGTGACGAATGTTGCCTGTTTAATGCCGCTGATAATTGGCGAAATTCAGACTGAAATTTTGCTACATTGGAGACGAGAGTTTGCAGATGGTATGTGTGGCAACATTTCTATAGGAGCTCTCCCGCTAAGGCCATCGTCGCTACTACGCATCGTAGCAAATACACTGAAAGGTAAATGATGAAGGCTTCTTTTTCCACGACATCTGTATCCCTTTGTTGGGAGGATTTATGATGAGGGACGGCAAGCCCATTTTCTGCGACTGCGATGAGGAGACTGCGGTGTAAGTGCCTTCAAGAACAGTTCAAACGTGTTCTTAAGGACTTGGGAAGCAGTATGAAAAAATCGCGAACGTTTCTCGTTCGCTATTCTAGATATCGGCCAAATTAAGTCTATGTAAAATGAATTTTAATGTACTCTGTTTATGCCCACTGTTCTTTGTTGCAGTCTGGCTGATTGATTGTCAATAACAAAAATACGCCAGTATAACAAATCTACTCTATCTTGAGGGATTCCCCAAACAGTCGACCAACAATGTTTCCTAATCGAGCTATTCATTGTTAACTCCCTTGGTAGAACGACTTCCTCCGAAAGGCGGCATTGCGAATTCGAACTCCGGACGAGGACTAATTTTTGTTTAAGAAGTTTCTGAGAAAGTTGTATACTTTCCTTTGTTGTTGCATGACTGCGATTAAGGGATGAGACTATCAAGTGGAGGAGAATGTATTTTCTAGATCCTGAGGTAATGCAAGAGCAAGTTCTAGAGAATACGTTTTTGTGAGGGAACATTTCTACACACTAAGAAGATTATGACTTTATTGCCACTCACGGAAGCTTCACAATCATACGGGGACGAAATCTACAATGCACATACGCCACCGGTGTACTTAGTGTGTGTATTGTCGGCCTCCTAGCCGCATTCCCCAAATTCTCAGGTAGTTCATAAATATCCATCCCCCACCCGAAAATTGAGTGTAATCTCAGGATTACCACATCGCTACCGTTATAGGGCCATGGTACTGTTAAATTGTTAAAGTCGCGGGCACACCTCTTACGGAAGGCAAATTAATGTTTTCTTTGCTGTGCTACATCAGCACCACCATCAGCAGGACTGTACCCACTTCAGGGCGAGGGCCTCGCCAATACTCTTCCACTTACCTGGTCCTGTGCCAGCTTCATCCATTTGGCCCCTGCGAACATCTTTATCTCATCCGCCCACCTAACTTACTGCCACCTCTGCTACGCTTTTTTGCCCTGGGAATCTACTCTAAGTGACCATCGGTTGTCCACTGTGTACAGTACATGCCCCGAGCATGCCATTTGCTTCTCTATTTCCACTAGAATATCTATGTAAGGAGCTAGGGCAACACGGTGTCTGCCACTCCCGGCACGAGGAAGAAGAGAAAGAGGCGCGAGTACATGGCGCGTGCGAGGGAGAACACGAAGTTGCACGTAGGAGAGAGGTTGGTTGGTTGGTTGGTTTGTAGGGTTTAACGTCCCAAAGCAACTCAAGCTATGAGAGACGCCGTAGTGGAGGACTCCGGAAATTTCGACCACCTGGGGTTCTTTAGCGTGCACTGACATCGCACAGCACACGGGCGCCTTGCTTTTCGCCTCCAATGAAAAGCTGCCGCCGAGGCCGGGATTCGATCCCGCATCCTTGGGAACAGTAGTCGAGCGCCGTAACCACTGCGCCACCCCGGCGGGGCGCACGTAGGAGAGAGATCAGAGGAATGAATCGTAGGAGAGAGATCAGAGGAATGAATCGAATACTTTATTTACACAAAGGAACTTCTCCCGGCGTGGGTGGGGCCCTCAGTCCAGGGCACCAGCAGCCTTTGCCGTCTTGCGCGCTCTTTCGATCAGTTTGAGCTGGACATCAAGCGTCGAGAAGCAGCGTTACTGGATGCGGGTAGTCAAGAAGCTGCGAGTGGTAGCGTATGCCTGGCCTATGACCGAGGATACCATTCCTGCGAGTGGCCACGTAGCGTCTGCTGATAGCATTCCACCTGTCCTATGGCCCGATGACCAGACCTGGGAGTGACCGACTCCTGTTCTCCTTCTCGAGCACTTAGCGAGCGCCGACATTCGGCATCGTGCTGGATTTGCTGGAGAGCCAAAAACGAGGTCCAAAACGTGAAGGCACTTGCAACACAAAATCGCGCAAAAAATTGTTAACCTGTCTGCCAGAATCGCCGATTCTGAGCACCGCGCTCGCTTATCAAACCTTTTGTTCTTCGGTCAGAAGGACAGCGGATAAGATACCTGGTCGCAGTATGAAAAAGCTTTACTTGACTTATTCCACTCAGAACTTGATGTCATACTTGAACCAAGGCACATCGAAAGAGCGCAAGGAACTGGTCAGTTTGATGTTAACACAAACAGGCCCATCATCGTATGCTGTTATCATTTCAAAGATAAATGAAGCATCATATCAGGTGCAAAAAACCTATAGGGTAAGACGGCAGCATATCTGAAGAATACTCTCCAGAAACGCGTCTTGCATGGAAGAAATTGGCCCAGTGTGCGAAATCTCAGAACATATCAATAAAACTCCGGTAGAACAAACTGGTTTTCTATAACGCCACGTACGTTTTCTACCACACATGGTTGCATCATCTTATCGAGTCTACAGAAAAGCAATATAGTGCTCTTTTCTGAAACTTCGCTAAACCCATAAATAACCGATAGCAGGTTGTCATCTTTTTTCCCGCACTTCGGTGTTTTTTGTCGCGACCCTAGTGATAAGCATGGTGACGGTGTATTCATGGTTGTATGTCAGCAGCTGCAGTGCTATGTCGTCGATATCTGATCATCAGTAGAAAGTTTGTTTGCATCCTGCAACGCATCTTACCTTCCAATTATTGTCTGAGTTTGCTATTCCTGTCCAGACGTTGAAGCTTCATTCGTCATGTAGTTTTGCGAAGCTCTTAACAGCATTACTGCCTCCGATTCTCACGTTCCGATTGTTCCACCGGGTGATTTTAGCCTTCTTGGAATAATAGGGTCTGATTTGTCACGAACAATGCAAATTCAGGGTTATGCAAATTCATGTCAAAAGCTACGGCTATCGAAACTTATACCTGAACCAACTAGCAAGACTATTCATTCCTCCAACATCCTTGATTTGCTCCTTACGCCATACCCTGATCGCCTTACATCGCTAACTCACCTGACAGTAATAAGTGATCATGCCTTCATACACGCTTCAGTCGATTTTCAACTAACTGCGTCGGGTAAGATAAAGAAGATGATAATCCTCTACTGCAAAGAGAACTACAACATCCTGAATGCAGAACTAGGTAATTTTTGGGACCCATTCCTACTTTGATTTTTCTCATCGCGATGATAAATCGAACTGGCTTCTGTTTAAAAACAAGGTGTATAGTGTAACACAAACGTAAATTCCATCCTTCATCATTACTGAGGGATCCAAATCACTATGGTTCAAGGCAGCACTGAAATGGCCTAAAAATAAGAAAACCGACAGTTCCGGTCTGCTAAGCGCGCAAATCCACCGAGCGCATGGAAAAAGTATTGCTGCACCAAAAACAAATTTGAATCGCTTTCCAAGAAACCTAAACGCTAATTTTTCACATAAACGATATCAAATATGGTGCACAGTACCACAGGCAGTTCTGGAAGACTATTAGCCGCCAACACCACAAACACCTATCACTATGTAATGACCGAGACATTCCCTTCTCTGAAAAAAAAAATTCTGTACTTCCGTAACGTGGCTTTCGGTTCAGTATTTACATCAGAACCCGAAACTGAACTACCCTTTTATCCCTCCTGTAATCCTGAAATAACCCCATGCCTCCCCATGCCTGAAATAACATTTATCGCTAGCGGCATTGCAGCATGCTGTGACCGTACAACTGCCAAATTTGCGATGTTTTGTTTGATGAGGTGAAGGTATTAAAAATAAAAAAGAAACGCTGTCTCATGAGAAACGGCCCGGGGTGTTTTCGCGCGCTTCGTTCGATTGTTGATCCTTGCCGTCGAGGCCAGCAACCAGCAGAAATGTATGCAGGGTATAGAGTATCCTTATTGAGCAGTGCTTTAGCGACCAGCCTTCCAAGGGTCTTTTCCTTGTGTCCCAAGAACTGCGCATTTTCTAGGATCTCTCATTGTGCTTAGGTGCAGAATCTCAACCAACGCACTCGATCGTAGAAGGCAAGAAATTCCGAACTCCAAACCAGCAGTCGCGTGCCGTAAACACAGGGATTTATAATGTTTCGGCACTTAATCGCCAGACGTATTCACATGCTTATTTATTCGTCTTATGTCGGATGTCTCTCACTTTCGTCCACTATGGCACGGCTGCTTTTATAAATATCAAATTGACGAAAACTGCCGACTGAGGAGCTCCCGCGTATAGCTTTGTAGCAGGATCGTGGAATCCTACGTTTTAAAAACGTTATTTTTCATGCGGGTTTTGTCTTATGGTACTCCACCTAAGAACCCTCATTCACAGGCAGCTTTGGAGCTTGTTTGCCACTGCCATGAAAAAGTCCTTTGATGCATTAGCTACAGCTGACTTTAATGTTCGGTTGCAACAGGAATTATCCGTAATTCATGAAGCTTTTTCAAAACAGTTCAATTTTTTATTCTTGCAAACCTGAGATTCATCGCCAGAGATATGCCTCTATGAAAAAGAAAAGTGCAGGGATAAACAACAGTAACCGCTTATTTTGCGGGTCAGGACAACAGTTCTGTATGTCGAAGAAGGTTGTGCGCATACTGCTCAAGAAATTTCAAAAGCTCAGCAAAAAATATTTCCCAGAAACAGCTACATTCTTTAAATAATACCTCCGCAAACATAAACCAACATTTTATCAATAAGTTTTACAAATTTGTTTAAATACACTTCTAGTCGGTGATTTGGGGGCTGTCAATTAGCCGAAGAATATTCCTTTGAAATCCACATGACCGGTCCGACTAAAACGACTAAAAACATTTTCAATTCGAAATCGCAAGAGAACTATTCCGGTTTAACTTCGGCAGATGTTTTATTAACGCTTTTAGTAGCAGTTAAAATGATAACATAGCTCTATTTCTCCTGAGCAGAGAATTTCTCTCAAAAGCAAAACAGGAATTTGCAAAGAAGAAAGTATACTTTACGGACGCCTAAGCGACTATATTAGAGTCAAATGCGTCAGCGTTACCGTGTATTGTTCGCATCGTCTGAGTGCTCGCTCATTGGCTTGTGGCAACGGACCGTTAGGTTCATACACTTTTGCTGTAAGCTCTAGAAAATGGAAGGGGGGAAGGACATTCGCCTGCTCAGTGTGTTCGCGTATGCAGTGAATATTCTTTATGCGGTTTCTTCCAGACTGCATTGTTGCAAATGATAGGTTCTCTGGCTAACGCTTTTCAAAACACTCTCATACATCTAAAAAATCTGTACTTCTTTCTTTTCTTGCAAACCCGTTGTGATATTTCCTTATTTGAAATGTTGCCCAACACTCTCATGAAATTTGCTGACTGTACCCTAGATAGTGGAATGCATGCTGACCTATACCACGTGGTGTAGGCCTTCCAGCAAAATACAAAACTAAAAAGTTTAAAACAGTCACCTAGTGACAGCTGAAGGCGGCCCTGTGCAGCTCGGACCTGGAGGCCCAGCGCGCCCTGGTCAAGAGAGCTCTGGCAGCGGTGGCGGTCTATCGCGTCCCGGAATGGGGTCTGCCATTCGGCCTCACAGGCTCCCTTCCCAAATCATTTTGTTGACATTAAATGTTTTCTCATTCTCCTCCTCTTTCCTCTTCAGTGTAGGTCAGCGAAGGTGCAGTAGTAAATCACGTTCGCAGCGGGTCAGTGCAGCCAGACAGCACGCCTTGAAATTTCCGTTTCTCAAATACACCTTTTACGTTTCCTTCGCCGTTCGTTTGACGTTTCAACCCAGTGACGTGAGAGTCTCTGAACCTTTCATTTCGAAAAAGGAGCTTTCTATTTCTTTATTAGTGTGTATCGTCTGCCAGGAGCGGGCCCCGCTTACCTTAAAGACAAAGACGATCAAAGCATGTCTTGCACTGTGATCCACGCTTAACTTTAATGCAGTTTATTATAATTCAATTGCTACTTACCATGCTCACAAATACTGATTTGTGCATACGTAAGTGTCTCGAAGACAGTTCGCGAGCTTAAATACCGCAACCCAATGATTTCGTGCATCACTGTACAACTGGCACCACAGATTACGCGGCCAATGCCTGATAGCAAAGAACAAAAAATTTTGGTCAATGCGTAGCACGTTCTTGTCGCAATCGGAAAGGCCTGGTTTAAAATTTCGATCCGAACAGAGAGAACCCCAATTTATATTATTGTTAAATTCTTATGCTTCGCCGACAATAATCGCGCTGACAATTTTAGCGCCAATCCCAACACTTTCTCAGCTGCTAATTTTCTTAGCTCCTTGCTGTCATTACAATTTTCACATACAACTGTCAAAGCAGGCGCTGACACCCAACTCGAAATTTTCTGAGAGAATGAACCTTTAACACTTTCCGGTAAAAATGGGACATGAAATTTGACCGCGCAGCGCCTAGTGAAAAAGCACCCGGCCTTCAGCAATAAGTGCGGTAGTGTCCCATAGAAAAGTAAGAGTAACTACCTCATTGATCCTCTTGAAAGTTGATTGACCAAATGTATTTGAGCATCTAAAACGCACTGCCAAAATGGAATAAAATCCACAGACTGATAAAGGCGACAAGTGTTTATGTCGAAAGTTTAGTTCGAAAAAACAGTTATTAAGTTATAGCTTCTTTTATTATTGAGCACAGTTTGACAATACGTATCGTTGCGCGCTAACTGACGCACGGTCGCTACATCTATTCTGCCTCCTACAATAACGGTGCAGGACCACTCCAGCTGCAGTGTCTCCATCACGCTTGGGAGCCGGTCGCTTCGTACAGACCAGCTGGTTCCCCCTGCCCGCGACGACCCGCGTAATATTTAGATCGAGGAGCTCGACCAGTTAGGTAGGTCATTAACATAATGCGAGAAAGGGTCTAGAACTAACCCCTCTGGTGCAACTGACGCGACGGATGTTGATGAAGGCACATAGAAATGTAGCACAACAAACACAATCACATGCGAAGATACACAACCCAGGCGCACACTACCAACTGTAATATGGATCTGAACACACACTTCCTCTTCACCACCCCTCCTCTTCTACACCCAAGTACATCTTCTCATCATCTTTTTCTTTGCCAAATAAATAGTAGCACTTTCTTCCCCGCAGAACATGAACATCGTCCAAGCTTGACAGTCACCAATTCTACACTCAAGTACATCTCCACACAACTCTTCTTTTCCCAGCTGGTAATACCACAATCGTCCCAGTGTACCACGAACATCATCAAAGCTGGAGAGTCACAAAGTCCACCACATAGTCACACACTAGCAACCAACCACCCCACATGTGCAGTAAGACATGTCCATCCAAAACACATCACTTGTGTACTCCCTATGTAAAAAAACTGTAACCTGCCCGCGACGACTCGTTCTGCACCATCCTGCCACTGTATGAGGATCGCTCCGAGGCCGACATTGCTGGCGTCAGTGTGGATATCTGTGTCAGCATTCTCATCAAAATAAGCTAGTATCGGTGGACTTCGCAGGCAGCGACGAAGTTCCTTGAAGGCTTTGTCTTGGGCACTCCCCCAAAAACAGGGTATTTCACCTCGAGTCACGGCTGTCAATTGCTCAGTTAGGCGAGAAAAGTATTTAACAAAGCTGCAGTAATAGGAGCAGAGGCCCAGAAAACGTCGGAGGCCCTTTTTGCCCGGTCCCTTCACCAGATGTGTAACAGTTGTTATAGAGAAAAAACTACTGTGGCCGTTGAGCGAGAGCACCGAGACAGCTGAACCAGCGAAAGTGGGCACCAGGAACGGGGCCCACACTTCAACGTCGTCTACTTCGTCCCATTGCGCTCCTTCTTCTAGCTCTATAAACGTGTCAATATCACTTGCGCCGCTACGTGCCACCAGATTTTCAAGAGTACAATATTTCCCCAGGCCTGATGCTGAGCAGTTTTGGGGAAGTGGTTGAGAAAGGAGTCATGAACAAAAACTTTCAAGGGTTCGACGCTGCCGAGCCAAATATTGAGCGAAAGCATTAGCTGCGGGTGACCGAACGTTCTTCTCTTTTTCTTCTTCCTCAGCTCACATATAAAGCCCCGCTTTAGCCAGCCCGTATGAACGTGCCTTAGTGGCCTATAGGGGTAACGTGAATGCCAGGGTCATAGCAGGCTGATTCTGACATAACCGTGCCATGTGAAACGAGAGACGCAAGTTGGACGCTCTTGCCAGCCCACATATAAATCCACGCTTTAACAAAACCATATGAACGTGCCTGACGTCACGTATCACGTGAGCACCAGCTGCGCCTCTAGCGCGCCCCGCTGACCGCTTTTGTGTCACGTGGGGTGCGACGTCGCGCGTAGCGCCTTGGCTGCGACCGCGCTACGTCGACCGCTTGAGTTGGTAGCCCAGCTCTCACCCAAGTGTCATGTGGGTGTGATGTCACAGCGTCATGTGGCTGCGGCCGCACTACGCCGACCGCTTTAGTTGGCAACCCAGCTCTCACATTAGTGTCACTTGGAGTGTGACGTCACAGCGTCACTTGGGTGCGGCCGCGCTATGCTGAAGGCTCGAAACCTAGATTAGTATTGCTTTCGCAATAAAAGTTGCGCCGTTTGTTCAATGCCTCGTTCTGCCATCAGACAACCATAAGTCCTGCATCGTGCGCCAGAAGCACATATTTGACCATCTGCCTTCAAAGCAGAGCGTTTTAAAGATTTTGAGCATAATTAGAAAACAGTGAGTGTAGTTGATGCTCCCTTCCAGAATTAAACCTCCAATCGTGTAATGCATCCTCGCGTATGTTGAGAGATCGAACGTTTTCAGGTGCTAGGCTAAAAATAACGGATGAAAACATTGCCAGTGGCTTAGATCAGCTATGCCAGGATATACGTATAGCGAGAGGTAGGTTTCCCTGGCTGAGCTTGTTGTCATGTTTGTGTGGCAATGGGGGGCGTTGTGTATACACATAGTTTATTCCCTTTGCTGTATAGAGACGAAGACTGCCATATGATCTCTGAAGCAGCACGCAGCGGTCAGAATTTTTTCTATGCAGTATTTCGATTTGGCCGAGTCTCTAAATACAAAATCTCAAACTTCGAATTATTTACCGATGCCAGGTCATTTAGTGACACAATCTCTCACACACATTACACGTGTATCCGACCGGATTGTTCATAAAGTCTATTTCAAATGCCCGGGTCCCAGATGAACTTTCGGAAGATCGAATTTAGATTGATCAGTCGCACAACATGCCTTCAGATCCTCTTCCATTTATTCCCGTTGACGGAACTCTTCCATAGGCCCCATATCGGCGTCTATGTCCCGACTATTATGCTCGGCAGTCTGGTATGACCGTTTGACAAGCTGTTCCTATCTCTGTTCGCGAATGGCCTCTGCTCTCTTTGTATATTTTACATTCATTCTCTCTTTGCTGCTGCTATGCGCCTCTTTTTACACTAAGCCTGAGGCTGCGCTTTGATGCATGCAGAACGCAGAAACGTCCATATGCTGTACTTGATTTAGTTTGATTTGTGGGGTTTAACGTCCCAAAGCAACTCCGGCTATGAGAGACGCCGTGGTGGAGGACTCCGCAAATTTCGGGGTTCGGGCTCTTCTCGGAGAACCGAACGCCCCGCAGCTTGCTCTGACCGCAGCCGTGGTTCTGAAGAACGACATACTGAGGCATACAGAGTCAGCGGGCCAAGCTGTTTATAGGGACTGACAAATGTTCATTCTCTGTCATATCAGTATCCACGCACTCCAGAATCGCGGCATCGTCTCTGTATAATATACTGCGCGCTCATCAGCCACTTGGTGTGATGCGCTTGCTGCTGTTGTGGGCGTTGACAAATAAGGCCGATGGGCCAACTCGACTGAATTCCGGCGGGAATAAAGCCTTCGTCAAAGGGCGGTAGCTTATGATGCAGCTCGGATCCTACCAATGCTGGGCGCAACGCGTGCCTCTCTACAAATGGCGGAGAGCGCTCGCCGCATTTGCGGGTGTGGACGCAATGTGGCCATCAGGCCAGCCTGCGTGCGGAGCGGGTGAAAGGGACGAAGGGTAGCCGTCGCCGACTGGGAATGTTTGTACGAGTAATTCAGGTTTGCCTGTTTCAGAACTCGTTTGGTAAACCGCACTGGCTGTCGCATCTGTTACATGGCGGAGCGATTGAGCCTGGCAGCCTGGCAGCCACTGCCACTGGTCACGAGCTTCGGATGCTGGCCTGGAGTTCTCGGTGCGAATATACTAGCGCGAGCCGCATCGGCCGGTACGCCAGGGGAAACGTTGAAAAGAACGGAACTTTTAGCCACGGCCTTCGGACTGTTCCGCTTTGAAGTGTTTACCGGGAATGCCCGGCGGAACGTTTGGGACGTCAATTGCGCCTGCGAAATCATGCAATAAGCCCAATTGACCTCTCAACATCGCATCTGCGGCTGGGATTTATGTAGCCAGATTGCTAATGCTCGAGATCTCCTGAGCTTGGCCGCAGATGTCGGGCAACATCATTAGGGCAGACAGCCCCTAGAGCGAGCTGGTCATGTTTTTTATAAGCCGCTAGCCTTCCTCGCTGGAACGCCAGCAAAGAGCCACGTTGGTGCGCCAAAAATGCGGATTGTCTGCGGGACTGCGGCTCCACTCTTAGAGCCAAACGCCACTCTCTAGCTGAGACCACACTGGTGGCCCCAAGGAACAACACGAACACCGAGGACAAAAGGGTGAATCGTTTATCGGAAAGGTTCTCCACCGATCTTCCTCAGCCGTGCGCGCAATCATGCAACATGCAGAGTTCCCCTTATTAGTCTGTCGGCGTCGTGGACGCGTCTACCCTCTTCACTTGTCCGTTCCGCACTCGGTCCTCGGTGGAAGAACACGCCCTCTCACTCACTAACACACGTCGGCCACCGCCACATCATGGCAGCCTAGACCGCATTGCCGCCGGAGCAGACAAGATAGGAGGAAGAAGGCTGGCCATGTGATCTGGAGATGAGAGGCCGCGCACTTCTTCCTCGCTGCTGCAGCGTAGCCAGGAGGGAACTGCAAGAGGGAGCCTGTGATGTATGGCGTCCCAATATATATATATATATATATAGCCTCTCCAAAATTTTTTCTGTGGTTCCGCGGGTTATATACAGACGACCAAAAAATTTACAAAATTATGTAGTACACTCTACTATCGATAAAGCAGATATTGTGGGTTGTATGCCGTGCGGAAAAAATAGGTGTCAAGTTTGCAAACACATGCAAACAACGACCACGGCAAAGAGCACACACTCTGATTTTAAACACTCCATCCGCGGAAATTTGAATTGTGACTCCAGGAACGTGGTGTATATGCTCGAGTGTGGCGAGTGTCAAATGCAATTCATATGACAGACCGAGAACCCCTTCCGAATTCGTTTCAACAACCATCGCGCACACACCAAATATCTCCCCCACCTTCCCCTGTCCAAACACCTGCAACAGAATAGTCACAAAATCGAAAAACTTAATGTTTTCCTGCTCCAGAGCGGCTTCCATAGCAACCGCGAACGGGAACAGCGAGAATCGTACTTTATATTTAAATTTAATGCCCTGCATGCCGGTATTAATGAGAGCCCTGGTATTCTTTCTCCACTTCAAAGTTCAGTTACCCCGTAAATTCCTTCCTCAAACACACCCTAAATGGCCAAGTCAAGCTTACTGCAGGTGGCCCAAAGGAATGTCAGCCTCCCCCACCATACACACAATGAAGGTCATACAATTCCTACTTTTGTCGCCTGGGGTCATACCTATTACTGTGCTTCCTTCCATGTGCCGTTTTTTTCCCACCTGCACTTTCTTCCACTCCCCGCCTGCACCTGCTTTTTACCCCACCCATCACTACAATGCCATTGTACTCTGCGCACCTGTCTCTCTTTCCACTCTTTGCATATAAAACCTACTCCCATTGCTTGCAGTCACACTCCTGATGAAGGCCAGCTTCTGGTCGAAACGTCCAGTCTAGTAAAATGTTTCTTTAAATGAAGCGTACCCTTCGCTCTATATATATATATATATATATATATATATATTGTAGGGGGTGTGTTTATTTAGTCGACGCAGATGGATCCAGCTGCTCGGGATGAACTCGCAGCGGGGCGTAAGGCGTAGCGAATCACACAAACGGCAACCAACTTCTTCGCCCTCGATTGTGCCAGCACGCGATACATGGCAGTGGCTATGAAGACGAAGATTACCACACTAAATTTTCCCCCCGGGGAATAGAAGGAGCCATCCTGGCGACTTATGGAGCCGGAAGAACAGACGTATCGTAGTAGGGCTTGATTCAGTCTACATGAACTATTTCGCGTCCTCGGCGACCCAAGTCCGCAGAGGGCGTAACAGGCTCAACAACGTAGTTGACAGGAGATGTTTTTTGAAGGACTCGTTATGGACCGTGATACCGAGCAAGAAGCTTCTTTGAAAGGCCGGCGTTTGCGGCAGGAACCCAGAGCCACATCAGGGAGTTGGGTGCATATGAAGGCGCCTCGCCAGTGTCACGATGGTGTTTTTGTTGCCACTGGTTTTCCTTTGTAAGCGAACGAGCAAGCTGACGGCATTCGTCTGCGTACTGGGCGGCGTCCGAGAGTGGCGTCGATTCAGAAACATTGGGGCGGTAGGGAAAAAGCGTGTCCATTGTGCAAATTGGCTCGCGCCCGTAAAGAAGAAAGAAGGGAGAGAATCCAGTGGTGGTCTGCATAGCAGTGTTGTACGCGTACGTTACGAAGGAAAGAACGTGGTGCCAGTTGGAATGAGCGTCGTTGACGTACATGGCCAGCATGTCACTTAGAGTACGATTGAAGCGTTCTGTCAGGCCATTCGTCTGAGGGTGGTAAGAAATATCGGTGCCATGAATGATGCGGCACTCTTTCAGTAGGGCCTCGAAAGCGTCGGACAAGAAAACTCGTCCGTGGTCACTGAGCAGTTCCTTCGGAGTCCCGTGGCGAAGAATAAAATTGTTGAGAAGGAACAAAGCAACGTCTATTGCGGAGGCAGAGGGTAACGGTGATGTTTCAGTGTAGCGAGAGGGATGGTCTACTGCCACGATAACCCACCGGATTCAGCAGGAGTAGTAGGAAGACGCCCATAATGATCTATACCAACGCGGTCAAACGGACGAGCAGGGCAGGGTAACGGCTGCAACGAAACAGGGGACTTCTGAGGAGTTTTTCGGGGTTAACAAGATTCGCAAGCGCGCACAAAATGTCATACAAAGTGGTACATTCCACGCCAGTAAAATCGCAGACGTAGGCGCGTGTAGCTTTTCAATACGCCACCGTGAGCACATTGTGGGTCACCATGGCACGCAGCACAAATGTCTGCACGGAGATAACGCGGGATAACTAGAAGCCACTTCCGTCCATCAAGCAAGTAATTGCGGCGATAGAGAAGACCGTCACGAATGGAGAAGTGGTGGGCTTGGTGGACGAGCGCTTTGGATGAATGACCGGGAGTAGGACATGGGAGAAAATCCAAAAGTGCATTGATCCAGGGGTCATTCCGCTGCTTGCTAGCCATGTCGATAGTGGCAAGAGTTGACAAATCGTAGGCACAGACGTGGTCAGACGAAGTATCTCTAGGCAATGGCGAGCGGGAAAGAGCATCCGCGTCCGTATGCGTCAGGCCTGATCAATAAACGACATGAATGTCAAACTCCTGGAGACGGATAGCCCAGCGAGCAAAGCGACCGGATGGGTCTTTCAGAGAGGCAAGTCAGCACAAAGCGTGGTGATCGGTCACAACGTAAAACGGTCGGCCATACGCATAGGGACGAAATTTTCTGATGGCCCAAATAATGGCCAAACAATTCCTTTCTGTGACTCAATGATTAGATTCTGCCTTCGCCAATTTGTTCGGCTGGCGTATGCCACAACATACTCGCTGTAACCAGGCTTACGTTGGATAAGGACGGCACCAAGCCCAAAGCCGCTAGCATCTGTGTGGATCTCCGTAGGCGCAGTCGGATCAAAGTGGCGTAGAATGGGAGGCGAAACCCAAAGGCGGCGTAAAGTGTCTAAGGCTTTATCGCAGGCTGGAGTCCAGGCGGAAAGGTTGGAGCTTCTGGCAAGAAGCTGGGTAAGAGGAGCGATGATAGAGGCGATATGTTCAAGACAGAACATCGAAAGTAGGAGCAGAGGCCGATAAAGCTCCAAAGCTGCTTCAGGGAGTTTGGCTTCGGAAACTCTGCAACTGCACATAGTTTCGTGGGGTCGGGAAGAATGCCGTCCTTAGAGACTACGCGGCCTAAAATTGTGAGTTTTCGAGCGGCAAAGTGGCACTTCTTCAAATTCAACTGAAGCCCAGCATCGCCGAGACAAGTGAGGACATGCTTTAGGCGGAGAAGGTGAGAAGAAAAGTCGGGAGAAAAAACTACGATGTCATCCAGGTAACAAAGACAGGTCTGCCACTTGAGTCCTCGAAGAACACTGTTTATCAGGCACTCGAAAATAGCTGGGGCATTGCAAAGGCCAAAGGGCATAACGTTGAACTCGTATAAGTCGTTCGGTGTTAGAAATGCAGTTTTCGAACAGTCATCATCGGCCATCGGTACCTGGCAGTAGCTAGAGCGCAAATCCAAAGAGGAGAAATACTCGGCTCCCTGTAAACAGTCTAAGGCGTCATCGATTGGCGGCAGAGGATAGACATCTTTGCGCGTGATTTTGTTAAGCCTACAGTAATCAACGCAAAACCGGATGGAACCATCTTTCTTGGTGACCAAAACAACCGGAGAATCCCATGGACTGTGAGATGGCTGTATGACGCCCCGGCGAAGCGTGTCGTCCACGTTTTCAGCAATGCCTCGGCACTCAGAGGCCGACACGCGATAAGGACGCTGTCGTAAAGGTGCGTTTGTACCAGTGTCGATAGTGTGCGTAACGACAGACGTGCGACCAAGAGCAGTGTGAGGAAGAACGAAGGCCGAGGTGCAGTTCTGTAGAAGAGCAGCGAGTTGATCGCTTTGTGCGGGCGGAAGATCTGCGTGAATAGCTTGTTGAAGAACATCGGGTGGTGTCGAAGCAGTCGTTATAACGCAAGAGCTGAGTACATTAACGTCTAATGAAGTAGGCGCGGCAAGGAAGAGTATTTATAAACGCGGGGTCATGTTCTTCAATACGACCGAGACACTCGCCGCTTAGCAGGACGGACGGGCACGAAAATGAATTTGCGACGTACATTGCACTAAGGCCATCTTCAAACTTGAGAACAGCAAATGGAAGCAGGAGGCAGGGATGGCGTGAAGCGGCGTCGGAAGGTGAGGAAGACAGTCGAAGCAGTAGCGCTTTCACAGGAAAGTGGATCCAGGACAGCAGAAAAGGAAGGAATGTCTGTGTCATTGGCGACAAGGAGTTTTGCAGACCGGGTAGGGACGTCACACAAGACGGTATCACAAAGCAGTAAAAAGTAAACTTCCACGCGGGCGCAGTCAATAACGGCAAGATGAGTGGAAAGGAAATCGTAGCCCAGGATGATGTCGTGTGAGCAGTGAGACAGTACAATAAACTCGATGGTGTATAAGATGTCTTTGATGAGAACACGGGCCGTGGACGCTGCTGAGGGATGAATGCGCTGTAATGAAGTGGTGCGAAGCGAAACGTCGGAAAGCGCGGTGGTCACCTTACGAAGAAGACAGCAAAGAGCTTCAATGATGACGGATACGGCAGCGCCCGTGTCGACAAGAGCGAGAACTACGACGCCGTCGACAAATACTTGTATTATGTTAGCGGTAGAACACGGAGGACTGGAAGAGTTCGAACCAAGCGCAGTTCTTCCCGCGGGAACTGCGACTGTTAGTTTCCCTCAACAGCGCCGGTAGAACATCGGGGAAGCGGGGACGGGGAACGGCGCCGAGGGGACGATGATCGGCGAGTTGAATACGTTTGATTGTCACGAGATACAAAGTCGGAACGGGGCGGAGTTCTAGGCGAGGGCTGATCTGTATCGTAGTACTAGTTCCAGAGGTCAGGTCGAGAAAGTGGAAGGTGTTGGCGGCAAAGGCGGCAATGGCACGGTAGCCCGCAAGAGTAGCAGATTGGCCGGTTTCACGGTACGCCAAGGGTTCGTAGGGCGTTGGCGTAGCCTTGGAATAGGGGCATGGAATGCAGACCCAGGCAAAGGCGAACGAAGGTTGGAAGAAGCGGCCTGGTAGGAAAGAGATGCTGATGGCATTAGCGGCCTGGCCGCAATTTGGGCGTAAGTCAGTGGTGCCGTTACTAGCGCCGGCACGGGGCTGGGCGGGAGCATCGAGCTGGGCGGAGGGACATCAGCGATGTGATCTTGCACGGCACGCCGTATGGTAGGTGCCAAAGACGGAGCCATGTCAGGAGCAAGGCGGACAGTATCCTGTAACTGAGGAACCAATGATTGCTGGCGGGTGACCTCTTCTCGAACGAAGGCTTTGATTTGTTGAAGCAAAGGGCTGTCCTCTGATGGGGTAGAACCGCCCAGCGCTAGTGTAGAGATGGCGTCGTCTCTAACACCGGACCGCCGGGTAGAAGCGTGCTTCTTACGAAGCCCGTCGTAGCTCTGGCAAAGTTTGATAACGTCACTGACCGTGGCAGGAGTTTTCACCCCGAGCATCTGGCACGCGTCGTCAGAGATGCCTTTCATGATGTTTTCGATCTTATCCGCATGCTGAGTGCGCTCACGCAAGCGTTGTTCTGCCCGGAGCTTGCGAATTGCAGGGAGGCCGAACACTTCCGCAAAATTCTTTTTAAATGCAGACCAAGATGGCATGTCTGCCTCATGGATGCGAAACCAGAGGTTCGCCAAGAGTCAGAAGATTACGTTACTTAGGTAAATAGCGTCGTACCATCTGTTGTAACTACTGACGCGGTCAAATGCCGACAACCAATCGTCGACATCTTGGTCGGCTGTGCCCTGAAGAGGCACGGATTACGCTGCCGTAGGGCTCCAGAACACAGCACGGTGGTTGGGAGGGGCGACGATGTCGAGGCAGTGTCGTCCGGCATGCTGGATGCAGAGGGTAATGTGCGGCTTCCTAGTTCCAGGGTGGACGGGAACGTACCCAGCAGCACCTTCACCAATTGTAGGGGTGCGTTTATTCAATCACCGAAGATGGATCGAGCTGCTCGGGATGAACTTGTAGCGGGGCGTAAGGCGTAGCGATTCACACAGACAACGACCAACTTCTTCGT
>JAJIZL010026457.1:44559-62379 GCA_023969395.1 Amblyomma maculatum
TCTATCTATCTATCTATCTATCTATCTATCTATCTATCTATCTATCTAGAAATCGAAAGCCGCAGCATGTTTCGACAGAACTTCCACTAAACGGTGATAGTAACTTGTTGGCAGGGATTTGTTAACCTTGGCGAGAAATTTTGTCTTATCTGCTTCTCAGCATGCGGTAAGCTGGGAATTGTTCGTGCTGCACACTTCTACTGATTCAACAGCGTATTCGTCAAAGTTGGCACGTTTTACGCCACGTGGTGCTACAACAGCTTTGTTAGAGCAGTTAAATGGGGCAACAGGAAATGAGAACGCT
The DNA here is from genome assembly GCA_023969395.1 of Amblyomma maculatum. Taxonomy (NCBI): domain Eukaryota; kingdom Metazoa; phylum Arthropoda; class Arachnida; order Ixodida; family Ixodidae; genus Amblyomma; species Amblyomma maculatum. The sequence continues at coordinate 44,864 of JAJIZL010026457.1, forward strand.
TTTCTTCGCTCAATTAGGGGGAGGGGTGCAACTATAGCGTCGAACGCATCACTTGCAAAGTTTGAACTAACAACTCGTATAAATGTTTCTAGCATTGCAGGAATGACTATGTCATCCGAAACCGAAAGCGTGCAAGGATTAGTCAGATAATTTTCATACAACGCATATTCAATCCTAGTACAAACAGAAATTGTTGGTTGGTTCGTTTGTGGGGTTTAACGTCCCAAAGCGACTCAGGCTATGAGAAACGCCGTTGTGGAGGACTCCGGAAATTTCGACCACCTGGGGTTCTTTAACGTGCTCTGACATCGCACAGTACACGGGCGCCTTGCTTTGCGCCTGCATCGAAAAGCGGCCGCCGAGGCCGGGATGGGTCCCACGTCCTTGGGAACAGTAGTCGAGTGCCGTAACCACTACGCCACCCCGGCGGGGCTCTTACAGAAATGTCTCGTTGCGAAAGTCGACAGTGCCCCCCCCCCCTTTGTTCTAGAAAATCAAGCCTGATCATGCGTTGATCGAGCGTGGACCGCGAACTCCGTCCGCAATGTAATGCCGGCGATATCAAGATTCAAGGAACACACTCCCAATGAGACAAGCGGCTCGCCACCAACACCCCACAATGTCGCCGCACTATCCCAACCACACATAATAACATTCAAGGCAGTTTTTACAAGCGAGGGTTGTAATGAAATGGTGGCACCTGTCTCCACGAACGCCATAGCACGTACTCCATCCACAAACGCTTCAATTCGATTCTTTAACGTCTAAACGTGCAGAGGTTTTGGTAAGCTATAATAATTTCAGGCCTCACTTGCATCGGCCGCACTCACTAGTTCCCAGTGTAGGTAACCGTCGTCGGGGAGAGGGGAGCGTCGTAGACGCCGATATGGTAGTGTTGGGCTACAGTCAGAGGCCGGTGGTTCGTTTCGGCTCAGCGCCATCCTGCGTTCATGACGGCTAGATGTTGCTCTGTATTCATTCGGGAAAGGTGTTGTTTTATACAGATCATCATTGCCAGTATGTAGTCGATGAGGAGGACGAGAGTGCTCGTTGTTGTAGGCCTCGACGGTGAGAGGTTGGATTTTCGGGCGATGAGCAGCAGAGCATTAGATGACCCAAATAGATGTAACAGAGGGAGCATAACAGGCAGAAGTTGGATTATTGTCTGCAGAAGAGGTACCACGATAGACGGGTCTGACATTGCCCTCAATACCTGATGCCCTCGAAGCTCTTAGCGGACGATCTGTCGAATTGTATCTGTCATGCTCGTCGCTTTAGGCACAGCCACACTGGCCACAGCTGTGACATTCGCAACCGACCAACCTTCGGTAAGATACGGCAACGTTTCAATCCTTCAAACTTGAGGCAGAGTCTTGTTACATTAACGGTAGTGTCCAAATCGGCCTTGCTAATGAGAAAGCTGTACACATGTTCCGCTATACCTTTGAGGAGGTGGCCCACTTTCTCTTCCTCAGTCATTCGAGCATTAACTGTTGTGTACAGCTTTAGGGCTACTATGTATGTTGTGCAGGTTCTAGGTACTTAGGCTTGCTGAGCCAGAGTCTCAGCGCTTCTCTTTCTAGCATCGGTACTGCCAAGGCTCGCTCTAAGTTCATCCATGAAGCGATCCCAGGCGGTAAGGGATGCTTCATGGTTGTCAATATATGTTAGCGCTGTTTCTTCAAGAACGAAAACAACATTTTCAGACTTGGTGTTCGCATCCCAGCGGATGTATTTTCTCACCTGATTGTAGAGGATGAGCCAGTCATCCACGTCCTCCCCAGGCTTGCCATAAGAAGGCCGATGTTCCCGATAACGCTGTGTGGTGGTCGGTTGTGCAGCCGAAATTGGCTGCGTTGGAGAATCTTCTTGTGCCCTCTTCGTCCGCAGGGGGGTAGCCCAGCAATTCTGCTCGATCGTGTAGGAGAGGTTCCGTGGTGATCTATATCCAGAACCTCCACCCTAGTTACGACGTTTATTGACACGGAGGATTTTAGGTGCACTGGATGTTGGCACACCACAGCTGACCGGCCCACCGACGCAGCTTCCTCTTCTTCTTCTCCCGCCAAACTTCACCTTCGTCCAATACAGCACCGCGGGGGAAGTGCGTTCGCTATATATATATATATATATATATATATATATATATATAGGTCTATACTATGAGGGGATAGGACGATTACAATATGGGACGATATGACAAATACAAATTACTTAAGGGTCTAGACAGTCTCAGGAACAGTGCTGGGAGGGAAAAACATTTGGCCTTGTACAATAAAACTGTTCAGCAGGACATCCTTCGCGCTTTCAAGATCTACAAGCCCAGACCCTCTAACATTTCGAAAAAAGGACGTAACGCCTTAACATCACTTAGCCAGCGAACAGAAATAGTCATCAAACCTGCCGATAAAGGAGGTGGTATAGTAATTTTAAACAAAGACAATTACATTAACGAGGGATATCGCCAACTCAACAGCTCAAATTTCTATAGATTACTCCCATCAGATCCCACTGCCGAACACCAGCAAATTATAACACAAACACTAAAGCAACTCACCGAGAAAGGAGGAATACTACCGCGGGTAAGTAAGGCACTAGAGGCAATAGATCCGTCCCCAGGGCGTTTCGGTATCGGTAGGATGCAACCCTTGAAATGGCAATGGAGTTTAACGATTATAATTAGTTTAGCTTGGAAACCCTTCGGGATGTTTGCATACTCTTGCATTTGGATACGTTTAGATTCATCAGTCAGGTGGCGCACCAGGTTTCAGTTATATCGAGGTCTTTCTGGAGGAGTCTCTGGTCAGCGGTGTCAGTTATGTGATAATAAAGAATGCAGTCATCAGCGAAAAGGCGAATTTTGGAAGAGATATTTACAGGAAGGTTGTTGATAAAAACTAAAAATAACAGTGGCCCAAGGACAGAGCACTGGGGCACGCCTGAAATAACTTTGGAAGTTTTGGAGCGGTGATTGCCGATAACAGTAAACAAGGTGCGGTATGAGACGACAGAAGAAATTCATGACAGTATTGAGGGATCTAAACAGAGAGAAGATAGTTTAGTCATAACCCGGTCAAAAGGTCTACAGAAATGTAGGCAGAATATATCAATTTGAAATGAGGAATCTGAGTTCAGGTGAAGGTCGGTAGTAAACTCGAAAAGCTGGGCGTCGCACGAAAATCCAGAACGGAATCCATGTTGTTTGGCAAAAAAAAGAAGGAATTCTTGTCCACGTGAGAGCAGACTTGTGAGTATGTTATGTGTTACAGCATTAAGGAAACAATACATGTTAATAAAATTAGTCGATAGTTTGATGAGTCAGAACGGTTGCCATCCTTTTAAAATCGAAACAACCTTACTTAATCTTCAGACATTTGGGATTACAGAACTTGAGATTGATAGACTAAAAATGATTTGTAATATTTGACATCAAATTTCTTTAGTATGTTATAGAATCTCGGTAGTTATGTCGTCCGGCCCGGGAGCGCTTGACGGCTTCAAATTATCAATGAGTTTAGCTATGCCTTCGACTGAAATTGAAATTGGAGGCATTTGGTTAAAACTATGGCTAGGATAGCTGGATACATTGAGGACTGGTTCTCGAGTAAAACCTGAAGAAAAGTACGTGTTCATGACATCCACGCAGCGATCTGCAGGGACGTGCGAGCCATCGTGGTTGAGCAAGATAATATTTTGAGGCGAGTTATGGTTTGGTAAAAGGATATTCCAAAACTTTTAGGGTTATTCCGGATGATGTTATGCAAGTCTTTATAGAATAAGTTCTTTTGGAGTTCCTCAAAAGATTTGTATAAGCCCGGATGCATGCAAAATACCTGTTCTGTTTCAAAGTACAGACGGAATTTTTGGCAGTTCGGAAAAGCCGCTTTTTCTTTTGTTAACAACCGCCGAAGGCCGTTAAAAAACCAGCGCCCGTAAGCATGACTGCAAATTTAAATAAGCGGGACATATGGTTCTCTGAGTGAAAGGATTTTTTGCTTGTAAAGTAACCAGTTACTATTAACCATTCGGGTGTGAGCAGTTTTACTAAACTGATAAAGAAACGCTTCTAGTTCAAGGGTAATTTGCGCATAGTCGGCTGTGTTATAGTCGCGAATATATTTTAGTGATGGCTTGCGGGTAGAAATCCAAATAACTAAATTAAATATAGAAGGGTGTGATCACTAAGGCCATTATTGCACTACAAAGATTAACATAACTCAGGCTTTGAGACAAACACTAAATCAATGATATTGGTGCTACAGGTTGCAGTTCTACCAAACTGAGACATATTAAAATTAAGAATTAAGAGAGGATGCAGACAACTGTTCCCAGTCAATATCCGAATAATTGAAATCTCCGCATAGGACCAAGTTTGCTAGTGGAAAGCGGGATTGGAGGTGTAAAAGGACGGAATACAACTCATCAGCAAAAGAACAATCTAAATCTGGCGGACGGTAGCAGGCGATACGCAAAGAAGCTTTTCTTGATACGTGCTCTCTTTATATGCTTCATTTATACGTATAGTTGATGCTCCAAATCATGTTATCGGCAGTTCCAATATCCTTCTTGACCTGATTTTTCTCACTACTAATCTCGATATGATAGACACAATAAAGTTCGTAGCTGGACACAGCGATCAGTTTATTTCATTTTGACCGAAGCATCACTGCATCCTAGGCTACAATAAACACTAAAGGTTTATTTGATTGTAAAAAAGGTAACCTTTGAACAGATACTTAGTGAACTTTCGCTATTTCTGAATTTCAAATTTATCCGCGGTTTTCGAATTGCTTCTCTAAAAAATGGCGGGTTGCAATTTATTTGGTTTCTATCCTCACAAAAAGCGCTTCGTTTATGAAGCGAAATTGCAGCAGCCCGCGAAACACTGGCAGCTTTATACAACCGCGTCTGACGACTGCTCTCAAGCTGTCGCTATGTCAAAATAAAATGTTCTGAAAAACACTCTCATCTATGCTCGCAAATAACCCCAGGAAAATTTGTAGCTTTATGACTAAGTTCTAGTGGAACAGAGGTTTCTTTATTCAATTAAAACGGCTTACCTGTGCGTTGTCAAGAGTGCGAGTCCATTTTAAACATTATGTTCACACTGAAATTCTAATCTGCAACAAATATTAAATTGCCTGCATGACCATTTTAGACTTCGTGACTATGCAACCAGCGGCAATAGATGGCGCCGGGATCGTAAAACTTGTTGACATGCTGAAACACTCGTGTTTTTCTGGGGTGCTGGCAAAAAGCCTCAAAGAAACACATATATTCATAGGTCTTCATGGCAAAAATTGCAACACTCGAGACACAGGTTTCCTTTCCAAATAGTACAAGCAGGCGAAATGAATTCCACTTCATTAATCGGATAAAAGCATTCATAACCTAATCATCGCCCCCTTTCTCTTACTAGCACGCCATGAAAAACTCTCGAACATGTAATCTCCTTACACTTAGGTGGTTTACTTGATTTCAACTCTTCTTTTCATTCGTCACAACATGTTTTCGAGAACTGGTTCTCATGACAGACACAGCTAATTCATTTTGCCATCTTCATGTTACCGTTCTTTGTCTGATGGCATATTATATTTCTGTAAGGTATTTGACAATGTTATCCATCGCCTTCTACTCCCTAAAATCAAGTACTCCAATAGGCACCGACATCTTTTCGTCTGGTTAGAATTATTTCATGAGGGACGGTCACAGATAGCATATGTTTGCTGGAAACAATAATTCTCCATCAGCATCTCAAAATAACAGCATGAGGGGCAAGTTGGTGCTGCATAGTACACAGAAATGTGGAGCAACAAACACAATCACAAGCGAGGAAACAAAACACAGGCGCACACTACCAACTGTAATATGGATCTGAACAAACACTTCCTCTTCGCCACTCCTACTCTTCCACACCCAAGTACATCTTCTCATCATCTTCTTGTTTGCCAAAGAGATAGTAGCACTTTCTTCCTCACAGAACATAAACATCTTCCAAGCATGACAGTCACCAATTCTACACTCAAGTACATCTCCGCACACCTTTTCTTTGCCCAGCAGCTAATACCACAATTGTCCCAGTTTACCACAACCATCATCCAAGCTGGATAGTAACAAAGTCCACCACATAGTCACACACTAGCAAGCAACCACCACACATGTGCAGTAAGACTTGTCCATCCAAAACACATCACTTTTGTAGTCCCTATGTAAAAAAACTGTAACCTGCTCATCATGTCTCTTATTAGTTTCTACGAAGCAACGAAGTACATGAGAATGAGAAGTACATGTTCTTGAGGGACAGGAGGATCAATAAACAAACATGTCCACAATACACGCGAGGTGTCTAAGCATAACAGCTTTAGGGCCGGTAATAAACTCAATTCTTTTCATTACTCAAGAAGATTCCTCAATAAAAGTAAATTCTTTTCTACGTAAACTCAGAGAGGCTTCACTTACACATATGTCTTCTTTCTTCTCCATAGGCAATGGGAAGGGGTCAAATTTACCCCTGCACTTTCAGAGGTGGAAGTGTGAGCGATTGTTTAGCAGGCCTAATATTTTAGGGAAGAGTCGGGATAAGATGGCGCGCAAAATTTTGGAGGCGTTCTGGGTACAGAAGAAAGAAGACATATGTATAAGTGAAGCCTCGCTGAGTTTACGTAGGAAAGAATTTACTTTTATTGAGGAATCTTCTTGAGTAATGAAAAGAAATTGAGTTTATTATCGGCCCTAAAGCTGTTATGCTTAGACACCTCTCTTGTATTGTGGACATGTTTGTTTATTGATCCTCCTGTCCCTCAAGTACATGTACTTCGTTGCTTCGTAGACATTAATAAGAGATATGCTGGGCAGGTTACAGTTTTTTTACATAGGGACTACACAAGTGATGTGTTTTGCATTGACATGTCTTACTGAACATGTGGGGTGGTTGGTTGCTAGTGTGTGACTATGTGGTGGACTTTGTGACTGTCCAGCTTTGATGATGTTTGTGGTACACTGGGAAGATTGTGGTATTAGCAGCTGGGCAAAGAAGAGGTGTGTGGAGATCTACTTGAGTGTAGAATTGGTGACTGTCAAGCTTGGACGATGTTCATGTTTTGCGGGAAAGAAAGTGCTACTATCTATTTGGCAAGGAAAATGATGATGAGAAGATGTACTTGGGTGTAGAAGAGGAGGAGTGGTGAAGAGGAAGTGTGTGTTCAGATCCATATTACAGTTGGTAGTGGGCGCCTGTGTTGTGTTTCTTCGCATGCGATTGTATTTGTCGCGCTACATTTCTATGTGCCTTCATCAGCATCCGTCGCGTCAGTTGCACCAGAGGGGTCAGTTCTAGGCCCTTTCTCGCATTATGTTAATGACCTACCTAACTGGTCGAGCTCCTCGATCTAATTATTACGCGGGTCGTCGCGGGCAGGGGGCACCAGCTGATCTATACGCAGCGACCGGCTCCCAAGCATGAAGGAGACACTGCAGCTGGAGTGGTCCTGCACCGTTAGTGTAGGAAGCAGAATAGATGTAGCGAACGTGCGTCAGACGATAAGTATTGTCAAAGTGTGCTCAATAATAAAAGAAGCTATAACTTAATAACTGTTTTTTCGAACTAAACTTTCGACATAAACATTTGTCGCCTTTATCAATCTGTAGATTTTATCCATTTTGGCAGTGCGTTTTAGATGCTCAAATTCATTTGGTCAATCAACTTTCAAGAGAATCAATGAGGTAGTTTACTCTTACTTTTCTATGGGACACTACCGCACTTATTGCTGAAGGCCGGGTGCTTTTTCCCTAGGTGCTGCGCGGTCAAATTTCATGTCCCATTTTTACCGGAAAGCGTTAAAGGTTCATTCTCTCAGAAAATTTCGAGTTGGGTGTCAGCGCCTGCTTTGACAGTTGTTGGTAAAAATTGTAATGACAGCAAGGAGCTAAGAAAATTAGCAGCTGAGAAAGTGTTGGGATTGGCGCTAAAATTGTCAGCGTGATTATTGTCGGCGAAGCATACGAATTTAACAATAATATAAATTGGGGTTATCTCTGTTTGGATCGAAATTTTAAACGAGGCCTTTCCGATTGCGACAAGAACGTGCTACTCATTGATTGAAATGCTTTGTTCTTTGCTATCAGGCATTGGCCACGTAATCTCTGGTTCCAGTTGTACAGTGATGCACGAAATCATTGGGTTGCGGTGTTTGAGCTCGCGAACTGTCTTCGATACACTTACGTATGCACAAATCAGTATTTGTAAGCATGAAAAGTAGCAATTGAATAATAATAAACTGCATTAAAGTTGGGCGTGGATCAGAGTGCAAGACATGCTTTGATCGTCTTTGTCTTTAAGGTAAGCGGGGCCCACTCCTGGCAGACGATATACACTAATAAAGAAATAGAAAGCTCCTTTTTCGAAATGAAAGGTTCAGAGACTCTCACGTCACTGGGTAGAAACGTCAAACGAACGGTGAAGGAAACGTAAAATGTGCATGTGAGAAATGGAAATTCCAAGACGTGCTGTCTGGCTGCACTGACTCGCTGCGAACGTGATTCACTACTGCACCTTCGCTGACCTACACGGAACAAAAAAGAGGAGGAGGTTGAGAAAACATTTAATGTCAGCGAAATGATTTGGGAAGGGAGCCTGCGAAGCTGAATGGCAGACCCCATTCCGGGACGCGGTTGGCCGCCACCGCTACCCGAGCTCTCTGGGCCAAGGCGCGCTGGGCCAGCAGGTCCGCGCTGCACAGGGTTGCCTTCAGCTGTCCCTTGGTGGCTGTTATAAACTTTTTAGTTTTGTATTTTGCTGGGACGCCCACACCACGTGGTATAGGTCAGCATACATTCCACTATCTAGGGTACAGTCAGCAAATTTCATGAGAGTGTTGGGCAACATTTCAAATAAAGAAATATCACAACGGGTTTGCAAGAAAAGAAAGAAGTACAGATTTTTTAGATGTATGAGAGTGTTTTGAAAAGCGTTAGCTAGAGAACCTATCATTTGCAATAATGCAGTCTGGAAGAAACCGCATAAGGAATATTTACTGCATACGCCAACACACTGAGCAGGTGAATGTCCACCTCCACTTCCATTTTCTAGAGGCTTACAGCAAAAGTGTATGAACCTAACGGTCCGTTGCCACAAGCCAATGAGCGAGCACTCAGACGATGCGAACAATACACGGTAACGCTGACGCATTTGACTCTAATATAGTCGCTTAGGCGTCCGTAAAGTATACTTTCTTCTTTGCAAATTCCTGTTTTGCTTTTGAGAGAAATTCTCTGCTCAGGAGAAATAGAGCTATGTTATCATTTTAACGGTTACTGAAAGCGTTAATAAAATATCTGCCGAAGTTAAACCGCAATAGTTCTCTTGCGATTTCGAACTGAAAATGTTTTTTGTCGTTTTAGTCGGACCGGTCATCAGGATTTCAAAGGAATATTCTTGGGCAAATTGACAGCCCCCCAATCACCGACTAGAAATGTATTTAAACAAATTTGTAAAACTTATAGATAAAATGTTGGTTTATGTTTGCGGAGGTATTATTTAAAGAATGTAGCTGTTTCTGGGAAATATTTTTTGCTGAGCTTTTGACATTTCTTGAGCAGTATGCGCACAACCTTCTTCGACATACAGAACTGTTGTCCTGACCTGCAAAATAAGCGGTTACTGTTGTATACCCCTGCATTTTTCTTTTTCCTAGAGGCATATCTCTAGCGATGAAGCTCAGGTTTGCAAGAATAAAAAATTGAACTGTTTTGAAAAAGCTTCATGAATTACGGATAATCCCTGTTGCAACCTAACATTAAAGTCAGCTGTAGCTAATGCATCAAAGGACTTTTTGATGGCAGTGGCAAACAAGCTCCAAAGCTGCCCGTGAATGAGGGTTCTTAGGTGGAGTACCATAAGACAAAATCCGCCTAAAAAATAATTTTTTTAAAACGTAGGATTCCGCGATGCTGCTACAAAGCTAAAAGCGGGAGCTCCTCAGTCGGCAGTTTCCGTCGATTTGATATTTATAAAAGCAGCCGTGCCATAGTGGACGAAAGTGAGAGACATCCGACATAAGACGAATAAATAAGCATGTGAATACATCTGGCGATTAAGTGCCGAAACATTATAAATCCCTGTGTTCACGGCACGCGACTGCTGGTTTGGAGTTCGGAATTTCTTGCCTTCTACGATCGAGTGCGTTGGTTGAGATTCTGCACCTAAGCCCAATGAGAGATCCTAGAAAGTGCGCAGTTCTTTAGACAAAAGGGAAATATCCTCGGAATGCTGGTCGCTAAAGCACTGCTCAATAACAATACTCTATACCCCGCATACATTTCTGCTGGTTGCTGTCCTCAACAGGAAGGATCAACCGTCAAACGAAGCGCGCGAAAACACCCCGGGCAGTTTCTCATGCGACAGCGTTTCTTTTTTATTTTTAAAAACTTCATCTCATCAAACGAAACATCGCGAACTTGGCAGTTGTACGGTCACAGCATGCTGCAATGCCGCTAGCGATAAATGTTATTTCAGGCATGGGGAGGCATGGGGTTATTTCAGGATTACCGGAGAGATAAAAGGATAGTTCAGTTCGGGTTCTGATGTAAATACTGAACCGAAAGCCACCTTAAGGAAGTACAGAATTTTTTTTTCACAGAAGGGAATGTCTTGGTCATTACATAATGATAGGTGTGTATGGTGTTGGCGGATAATAGTCTTCCAGAACTGCCTGGGGTACTGCGCACCATATTTGATAACGTTTATGTGAAAAATTAGCGTTTAGTTTTCTTGGCAAGCGAATAAAATTTGTTTTTGGTGCAGCAATATTTTTTCCACGCGCTCGGCGGATTTGCGCGCTTAGCAGACCGGAACTGCCGGTTTTCTTATTCTTAGGCCAGTTCAGTGCTACCTTGAACCATAGTGATTTGAATCCCTCAGTAACGATGAGGGATGGAATGTACGTTTGTGTTACACTATGCACCTTGTTTTTAAACAGAAGCCAGTTCGATTCATCATCGCGATGTGAAAATCAAAGGAGGAAGGGGTCCCACAAATGACCTAGTTCTGCATTAAAGATGTAGTTCTCTTTGCCGTAGAGGATTATCATCTTCTTTATCTTACTCGATGCAGTTAGTTAAAAATGGAATGAAGCGTGTGTAAAGCCATGGTGATTTATCACTGGCAGGTGAGTTAGCGATGTAAGGCGATCAGGGTGTGGCGTATGGAGCAAATCAAGGTTGTTGGAGGAATGAATAGTCGCTAGTTGGTTCAGGTATAAGTTTCGACAGCCGTGGCCTTTGAAGTGCAGTTTCATAGCCATGAATTTGCATTGTTTGTGACAAATCAGACCCTATTATTCCAAGAATGCTAAAATCGCCCAGTAGAACAATCGGAACGAGAGGATGGAAGGCAGTAATGCTGTTAAGAGCTTCGTGAAAGTACATGACGAATGAAGCTTCAGCTTCTGGACAGGAATAGCAAACTCAGACAATAATTTGAAGGTAAGATGCGTTGCATGATGCGAACAAAATTTCTATAGATGATCAGATATCGACGACATAGCACTGCAGCTGGTGACATACAACTTTGAATACACCGCCACCATGCTTATCAATACGGTCGCGACAAAAAATGTCGAAGTTTGGGAAACAAGATGACAACCCGCTATCGGTTATTTATGGGTTTAGCGAAGTTTCAGAAAAGAGCACTATGTTGGTTTTCGGTAGTCTCGGTAAGGTGATGCAATCATGTGTGGTCGAAAACGTACGTGGTGTTATAGATAACCAGTTTGTTGTACCAGAGTTTTATTGATTTGTTCTGGGATTTCGCACACTCGGCCAATGTCTTCCATGCAAGACGCTTTTCTGAAGAGTAATCTTCAGATATGCTGCAGTCTGACCCTCTGGGTTTTTTGCACTTGATATGATGCTTTCTTTATCTTTGCAATGATAAAAGCATACGATGATGGGCCTGTTTGTGTTAACATCAAACTGACCAATTCTGTGCGCTCTTTCGATGTGCCTTGGTTCAAGTATCATGTCAAGTTCTGAGTGGAATACGTCAAGTACAGCTTTTTCATACTGCGACCAGGTATCTTACCCGCTGTCCATCAGACCGAAGAACAAAAGGTTTGATAAGCGAGCGCGGTGCTCAGAATCGGCGATTCTGGCGGACAGGTTAGCATTTTTTTGCGCGATTTTGTGTTGCAAGTGCCTGCACGCTTTGGACCTCGTTTTTGCCTATCCAGCAAATCGAGCACGATGCCGAATGTCGGTGCTCGCTAAGTGGTCTAGGAGGAGAACAGGAGTCGGTCACTCCCAGGTCTGGTCATCCGGGCCATATGACAGCTGGAATGCTATCGGCAGCCGCTACGTGGCCACTCGCAGGAATGGTATCCTGGGTCACAGGCCAGGCATACGCTACCACCCGCAGCTTCTTGACCACCCGCATCCAGCAACGCTGCTTCTCGACGCTTGATGACCAGCTCAAACTGATCGACAGAGCGCGCAAGACGGCAAAGGCTGCTGGTGCCCTGGACTGAGGGCCCCACCAACGCCGGGAGAATTTCCTTTGTGTAAATAAAGTGTTTGATTCATTGATTCCTCTGATCTCTTTCCTACGTGTAACTTCGTGTAACTACGTGTAACCCTCGCACGCGCCACATCCTCGCGCCTCTTTCTCTTCTTCCTTGTGGCGGGAGTTGCAGACCCCGTGTTGCGCTAGCTCCTTAGATATTTATTGGAAATAGAGAAGAAATTGGCATGATAGGGGCATGTACTGTGTACAATGGACAACCGATGGTCGCTTAGAGTACATTCCCAGGGGAAAAAAGCGTAGCAGAGGTGGCAGGAACTTAGGTGGGTGGATGAGATAAAGATGTTCGCAGGGGCCAAATGGATGCAGCTAGCACAGGAGCAGGTTAAGTGGAAGAGTATTAAAGAGGCCCTCGCCCTGAAGTGGGTACAGTCCTACTGATGGTGATGGTGATGATGATGTGTCGAAGGTGAATTTGGTCAACAAAAAACTTGCCGACTTCCAATGCGGAACAATTAGGCACGATATTTGCTGCGACGTATTTGGTCATGAAATCAGTGGCCACGATTATCGACATGTTTCCCGCCGATGAAGTTGGGGAGGGTCCGAGGATGCCCAACGCTATTTGTTGAAAGGACTTAGTTGGGGATGGTTGCAAGTTCAGTAGACCAGCACGCCTCATCGGAGGCATCTTGCATCGCTGGCACTCACAGCGTTTAGACGTAATGGCCGACGTCGGCAGCTAAATGTGGCCAATAATACTTCTACCGGATTTGATGCAATGCGCGTGCAAGACCGAGATGTCCTGCCGTTGACTCATCATGACACGCCTGTAGAATTTCCACTGTAATATTTATCGGCACACCTAGAAGTTGTGCGGTCCTGTTGGATGAAAAGGTCTTTAAAAGGAAGTCATTTTGTGACGCGAAGGACGACAGCTGATGCTTGAAACGAGCGGTAGGGGAAGCGGTGTTTTCTGCAAAGTAATCAGATAGCGCTTTGAGCTGAGGGTCTGATCGCTGCGGTTCTGCGAAACTGCTGGCGCTTACAAAACCCAAAAACGCGCATTAGTCCTCTTATTTCGGCGGCGCATCAGCGAGGGCTCATGACATGCAGTCGGCATCAGAGTACTTGCGGCGGGACTTGTAGACGACTGTGATGTCAAATTCTTGACGACATAGGCTCCATCGGGAAAAGCAGCCAGAGGGGTCTTTAATATTTTCCAGCTAGCAGAACGCATGGTGATCGCTTACCAGCTTGACTAGTCGGTCGTATAAGTACGAACAGAATTTTCAAGTTTCCCAGATTATTGCGAGGCATTCTTTCTCAGTCGTCGAGTAATTTGCTTCGTCCTTCGACAGCGAACGGCTGGCATACGCTATAAATATTTCTTGTTCTGCAGTTCTCTGAACGAGGACTGCGCCCAGGCCAAGACTGCTTGCGTCTCAATGTATTTCTGTTTCGCCGTTTTTATCGAGCGTCTGACCACAGGAGGGGTCTGCGAATGGTGTTTAACTTTCTGGAATGATTCAGCCTGCGGCGCTTCTTCTTTGAAAGGCACATCAGCCTTTTTCAAGTTTCGTGAACCGTCTGGCGATGAGCGACAAGTTACTGAGAAATCGACAGTAGTAAGCGCACTGCACAAGGAATCTGCGCAAGGATTTCTTCTCGGAAATGTGCGGAAACTGGGCAATTGCAGCTTTTTTCTACGTTTCTGTGCGAACGCCACACTTGTTCCGAATATGTTCCAGGAATAGCAGCTCTTCGTAAGCGAAGTGGCACTTTTCTGATTTTAATGTCAGTTTTGATGACATGATTGCATCCACAACTGTCCACAACCTTTTGCAGTGGTCTTCAAAGTTTGCGAAAACACAACGATATCATCCAAGTACACAAAATAAATCTGCCACTTAAGGCCAGCCAGGGTAGTGTCCGCTACCCATTGAAACGTGGCTTGTTCGGAGTACAAGCCAAATGGCATTATCTTGAATTCAAAGATGCCTTCTGGAGTTATGAAGGCCATCTTCTCGCTTCTCTTTCGTCGACCTCAATTTGCCACTCGGGCAGTACACCAACATCCCACCAACCCCGGTCCAACGTCGGCATGAATTGGCACCGACGTTGGCGTAACACTGGTTTTTCGAGAAATTACTACAATTTTATATCGATCTAGCGCATATGCCAACATTAAATCAGTCTTTTCATGACCAACATAGGTGAAAAGCGTGCGTGCCTTTAGTATCACATATTGGTATTTATTGGTTGATGTTGTGTTATGTTAGTTATGTTATGTTAGGAAGATGGTGAGAGACGGGAAAGCGTGGCGTTATATGGTCCATAGGGTCACGAAGAGGCGGACACGACTGAACTAGTGAACTCAACTGAACTGAACTGGGATTCATTGGCATACATAAGATTGGCACTGCCACTGTTAAGCAACATTTAGCCATGAAAAGTTATTGCGCCTTGCCTTACTGTTGCGATTTGCTTTGATCAACTCAAGCTGACCATTGCGGGTTTCCTACGCAGTCATTTCCCAATACCATCTTGCGTGTCATCTACATAAGGAGCCATCAAAACCATGCAGTTAAATGAGACGAACAAAACCTTTTCCAAAAGCATTTCATTGAGAGCTCATATACATGACACATGCCACAAGGTGACACACAGGGCATAAGAGGGGTAAAATTCAGTGCAGGAAGAGGAGACATAGGATACAGGGTCGAGATAGAAGAGGCTAGTAGGTGGGATTGGGATCAAGGTGCTATAGCGGCACATGGCCAGATAGTGCAGGGAGAGGTGGTGGGGTGCAGTTAGCAATTGGTCTTATGGAAGGGGCTGCGCATGGGGAACAGGATTGAGGCACTATAGCTTTGTAACACCAGAGGTGTTGCAGGAACAGAATGCTGGGCATAGGGTGCATTCCAGGGCAGGGTCCACCATGCATGGAAAAGGCAGTGGACTGCGTTCAGCATGGTAGTTTGCAGTGAAGGATCAATGGATAGAGTAATGAGGCTGAGGGGCAAAAAGAAGCTCTTGGCCCCGATAGTAAGCTGGACATCCGGCAGGAGGCACAATCATTCAGGAACAGTGTTGAGGAGATGGGCCCCTGTGTTTTACAAACATCTGCACATAAAAGAAGCATATATACCCATAAGATCTAAACTCAGTTTCTCAACACTTATCCAAACATATTTGAAGTCTGGGTGCTCTATATGATGGAGTACAAAATATATATTGAAGGCCAATGAGCCCACATTTTTTAGAGCTTTTTGCCATAGGTCACTGGGCCTGCAAAAGGACATGCAGCATCTTATGATGTTGGCATGATAAAAATACAACCAAAATAATATGTATCCCATCTACAAATGATATATTTTGGAGCACAAATTTGATTTCGGCATACCAATAACTTCAGGTGGATGCTTAGTGTCCATATAGAATTAGATTTCTGAAAATATGATAGCTTAAGGTGAAAAGCTTCTCAGGTATCACCAATAGGGGTTATTCTGCATGCAAGACCTGAATGATAATAAAGACTACAATTAAGAACATTTTTCTGCAATGCACTACTTAGAAGCACACATACATTACTGTGGCCAGAATAAAAAAATATTGTCTTCAAGCCTGAATCATGGAATTTTCAATCCGCATGCTTCCATCAAATAAAAGCTAACTGAGAGAGATCTGTACATTGCAAATATTCTCAAGATTTTGCATGCATATTAGATTCTTAAGATCAGTGGTAAATGGGATACACCTGTTTGGTTTACAAAGATACCATTTCAATTTCCAGATTTTTAGTTTTCACTTTATTTTTTGCATGCTGCGTCCTACTATAAACAATTGCTCTACTTGTAATGTACGAAATATAGATTTCATACCGTGCAGCTTGTTTAGCTGGAATTATTAGTCAGCCTGCGGTGAGTAAATGAGGAAGTACTGCAAATTTACTTCGTATAGGTACGAAAACATTATGCAAGGTCTTGGTACAATAATATAGTACTTCCTTATTAGCTAGCCGCATATCGGGTATACATTTTCCTTCGCAGTTACGGCGCTCGGCTACTGTTCCCGAGGACGCGGGATCGAATCCCGGCCTCGACGGCCTCTTTTCCATGGAGGCGAAAAGCAAGGCGCCTGCGGGCTGTTCGATGTCAGTGCACGTTGAGAACCCCAGGTGGTCGAAATTTCTGGAGTCCTCCACTACTGCGTCTCTCATAGCCTGAGTTACTTTGGGACGTTAAACTCCGCCAACCAAACCTGACCATATGGCCATATCATGAGCATCCTTCCACGTGAAAGAATACTTTCAGTTAGGCATACATGGGTGACTCCATATGAGGGTGCCAGGGGTGGTGCTCGGGCATCTCTGACTCCTTCAAACGAATTTGCGGTAGTTATCGGCATAGAGAACAGTAATCTGCCTGAATATTTCAGGCGAAAAATTATTTTCATTGCTTAAGCACCTCTTTCAACCATTTTTCAACAATCTTTTCCTACACTCGTCTAATGCGACCGTAATGTGGAAAAAGCTAAGCTCGCATTTCAAAATGTGCAAGTGTCGAAAACAATTCATGACATTGTTATGAATAGAAGAAAATTTTCAGGTACAGATCTAGAGCTAACGTTTTGAATGACTATCTAGTAAACTTTACCTTTCCTGCAACATCAGGGAACTGCACTCAATACCTGATGGACAGTTGTCCTTGGACGATTTATATGAATGCCACGACCCTCAACGGTACTAGCTGGCCTCCCTCACCAGGTCAAATCGTGGTTTTAAAAACTCGGATAAGTTTTGCTGGGACATCGGACCCATCGTAAACTTACATACTGGCATTGCTTCTAGAAACATTATTTTTTTCGGAACTATATTTTTGCAATTCATGGCGCAGAGTGATTTCCTTTTCCAGGTATCATGTTTTGCACCACATGAAGCATATATATATATATTGTCGTGACGCTGGGGCTACGTCGACCCGGCCTTCACTTGGTAGCG
>JAJIZL010026457.1:62389-116853 GCA_023969395.1 Amblyomma maculatum
CGGCGAGGAGAGGAGGTACATTTCTATTCTTCAGCAAAGAAACCACAAGCTGGTTCTGACAAGGGGTTTTACTTCTCAGAAACCCGAGTGCACGTGGCGCCGCATAGGGCTCCCAACATGGTCCCTTTTCGACAATTGCAAATCTTTCCTGCATTCCCGGGAAATCACTTAATGGCCGTATGAGTCATGCTCCTTTCTTGTCCTGCACGTCAGCGGACATGTCACTCTGTCGTCTCCTTTGGATAGGAGGCATTCATCACTGGAGGATAGCACTTCTCGACTGGAAGGGTGGACAAAAGAAAGAAAGCACTTCCTGCTATTTCCCGCAGGGGGACGTTTCTTTGTGTTTTTCCAGACGTTCTCTTGACAGGGTCAATTTGGCATTTGCAGGTTGTCCACAAAGCAAAACATGCTTACAAAACAGGATTCCTGGAAACAGGCTCACTTAGAGCCATTGGACCATCACCACATATTCACAAAACTTATCCATGCCCACAGGCGAACAATAGAGCGCGCAATTGCGGATGCTTGGTCGTAACAATATTTCAGAAACAGAATTTTTTTTCTATTTTATGAAATTAAAAAATACTAGCTCAAGCGATATCTTTGACCTTCAATTCCGCCCGATCAAATTCGTGGCTGACATTATTGCTATCCCCTTACTCATATTTTCAATATTTGGCTGACAAGCGGAATATTTCCAACAAAACTTCAATACGCGATAGTTTTCGTTCTGAACAAAAAAGGAACAAAAATTACCGACCAATTTCCATACTACTTATTTTTTCGAAAATCCTCGAAAACGCCGTTCATTCCAGTCTAGTGTCATTCACAGATAAACACAACATTATAACTGAATCTCAATATGGATTCAGGAAAACCGTTCCACTGAGCTTGCTCTGCTTCATCAAAAAGAGTTTATTCTAGAAAAACTTGAAGAAAAACTGTATGTGCTGGCTGTTTTGTTATATTTCACGAAGGCACTTGATTCCCTTAACCTGGGTATTTTACTGAAGAAATTAGAATTTTATGGATTACGCGGTGCTGCTTTGAAACTGATTGAATCATATCTTGGAAATCGTATGCAGTCGGTTAGCATATAGATAATAGCTTCTCCTCACTTAAGCCTACGTTTTTCGGTGTCCCTCAGGGTAGCATTTTGGGATCGTTTTTAGTTAATATTTATATAAATGATCTTGTTAACATCGATGACGACCCAAAATGTATAATTTACGCAAATTACACCAGCCTGTTTTTTGAGGGAAATGATTCCGAAATGCTTGTCAATCGCGCTAACAGTACTTTAGGCAAACTTCATTCTTGGTTTGCTTGCAATGGATTGGTTGTTAATGCACAAAAAGTTAAGGCTATTGTCTTTCGAGCTAGAAGCAAAATAATCGTATCAAACAGTTATCTGCACATAAACCAGCAGCCTATTGAAATCGTCAGTGAATGTAGAACTCTTGGAGTATTTTTCTCAGAGTACATGCTGTGGGATGCTCATACAAATCACGTCATAACGAGCTTAACTCGCATTATAGGATAATTGTATAGAAATCTGGATTTATTTCCGCTTAGCACAAGACTGCTTATCTATTATAAATTGTTTTTGTGACACGTAAACTACTGTTTTTTAGTATGGGGCAGAACAACATTAACAAGCGTTAGGAAACTTTCGGTAATGCAAAATGAGTTAATCCGGATTATTACGAATTCCAAACCAGATTGTGCCGCAGATAGCTTGCTCAGGAAATTAAGACTTATTAACATGGAGAACCTCTATAACTATCGCCTTTGTAAAATGATAAGAGATGAAAAAAAACTGATTGTTAAGCCTCTCACAAACCTAGCAAACTTACGAAGAAACAGGCATTTTTATACAACTAGGCATCATGAGCCCTAGGTAGTGCAGTAAAGCCGAACTATGGCGACCAAATGCTACGACAGACAGTACCAAGTATATTAAACTATTTATACCAAAAAGATGTTGACTTCTTGAATGTTCTAAAATCAGTGTTCATAGATTTATTCCTTCAGTAAACATTTCATTCTGTTTTGTTCATTTCACTATACTTCATAAACTTTTTTTTTGTTTCTTTCTTCCTTTTTATTTTCTTTCGTTTTCGTGATTTTTGTACTGAGAGAAAGTGAATTTATTCTGCTAAGTATCGTTTCTTTTTATTGTTTTATTATGCTTTCAAATGACAGGGTCATGTTGAGCGTGACTGTATGCTGTCTGCCTGTGGGTTTCATGGAGGTTATGGGTAAATCCCATTGCTTTAGTACTGTATAGATTTATCACTCTATGGATTCTGTATGGATGATCTGTATGGACATGTCTTTTGTGCGCTCTGCTGCTGTCTGTGTGAATACGGGGGGTGAAAGCTTGTCAAGCTGCTGTTCAGCAGCTTTTTCTTTCATCTCCCCATGTTTTGGAAAAACATGAAAAAAACACTATCTTATCTTATCTTCAAATGAAACGCCCTATGCGAATATTGGATGAGAAAAAACATACACCATGACAGCGACTTTTCATTGTCTCCCAATCACAAGTTCCTTCAAACTATAGTTTAATCCCGAGGTGAAATGTTGTTTCCCACACATTTTATATATCAATATCTGTAAAATGTTGTTGTTTTGTGAATTTATTTCGTCCAAAATTTCTCAACAGTCAAACAAATTACTTTTTCCAAACATTGGCAGTATTCTGCATTGAAATTAAACATCAATTTGTTTCTGGAGAAATAGTTTTGTTTGGAGAACAAAATAGCATATATGCAGAAAAAGCAACAATATCTCCGATATTTAAGGCGCAAGGAATGAGCTATGAGTTCAGATGTTCAGATATCAAGGGCAATGCTGCTAAGAGCCCCATTTGTTGTCTTCTGGCTCATCCAGTTTACTAAAATTAACTTTCTTACAGAGGAGAATATTTGGAATAAGCATCTAAGCAGCACAAGATCCACATGGGTGCTCCATCGAGTGACTTCTCAATGTACATACAATTGCAATTTGCTTGGTCATGTGGCCGTTCTTTAAAACAACATTTGGCGAGATATGACAATTGAAAAATGTGGGATCATTTCTGAATTTATGAAGACATAAAAGCAGTCTGCCATGATTTTTTTGTCGGCCTATCACTCAGAGGCGGCAGGAGTTTGAAAACTTTTATGCATCTTATTTCGTTAGGAGAGGTATGAAGTGGATGCCGAAAAAGAAATATGAGTAGCAAACATAACGGCGTGACAGCGTCCCAAAATAAATCAAATGGACCAGTGATGCACGCTGTGCATCCTAAATGGCATCACCGGTAACATCAGATGCAGAAAATTGTCCCTGAGTATCGCAAATTTGAAGCCGGGAGGTAGGTTTGTTGTGGTCAGGTAGTTGGAAAAGGGCAGCCTCCCTGACAGGCGGCGCCAAGACGATTATCACCCATCATAAGTGGCACAACAGCATCTTACCAACACCTGCCCAGCATTGGGAAAAATTGGCACAAATATACCTTTACTGACATTCGACCCAAATGCGATCCAACCCTATATATAACCGGGATAAAAACAGATGTAGGACCTATACTTAGCCATTGAAAAAGCCGGCATACCTACGATGCTGGTTTTCCGATTTTAAACCTATATTTATATATATTGCTTTTGACTGGCTGTTCTATATTGGCAACCCAACCGTATTTGTCGGCTATCGTAATATTTGCCATAGGGTGTTCTTCACAGGCTTCTAAATATTTTCATCCTATCGAATTCATTGGCACTGCAATATTTGTAAGCCAAGGCTACATACTGGCATGCATGATGTTAGTATCGGGATTTATATATTGGTTTCATGTTTTTTGCCAATCCATTGCTTGCAGCCATTCTCATGCATAGAGCTGTTTCTGAAACACATTGGAAAAATGCATTGAAACAAAATCAGAAATTTGTATTGTGAATGAAATTTCTTTTCTTAGTGGAAACCACAAACCAATAAAAATTAACTAAGTAATTAAAGAGCGCTTGTGGCCCAAAGGTTTGTTGAGTAAGATCAAGTGCGGAAGGTTTGACCGGTGCCAGGCTCATGGAAGGCCCAGTGGCGATGTTGGGGAAGCAGCATCGCTATTTAGAGAGCTGGTGAATGGGGAGTTTCCGAAAGACGGCGCCGGTATTTTGCAAGTCTAGGGCAAGGGGCTAAATGGTGTGCAGTTCCAGATGCCGCCTGAGAAAACTCAACCAGGTGTCTCCTTCAGTCTCTCCCAGGATCGATTGCTCTGTAAATCCGTCTGATGATAAACACCTGTATTTCAGCGGTCTCGATGTCGTCCTTGTAATATATATGGCATCTGCGGAAGCGGAGAAAATCGACACAAATATACTGTTAGCACGGCTCCACGCTCGCAGTTATCGTGCGTCATAGCTCCGTGAGGGAGCTGTCAGCAGCACATGGCACAACCTTGGAGGACGGGTAATATATGCTTAATCATTTTTTTGCAGCGAAGTTTCTTATTTTATAGTCTCACTACCAGGAATTTTTTTCTTGGCACTGCATGAAAACAATGATCGAGACGTGGGAACCAGTAAGCATCAAGGAAAGCTCTTTTCCTGCAAAAAAAAATAGCCTCTGCAACCTCAATGCATGCTTTTTGTGATTTCTAGTGATGCAGCCATAATCAAGAACGATACTTATTTTACCGCTTAAAGCCCCTCACCTACCAAGTCGAGCGGTACTCTAATGACAACTGCGTCGTCATTTGAATAAGCTATGATGGTCATTATGCTATTACACAACAGGTTCACTTAATCCTGCATCAACTTGAAATAGTCGCGTACTGTTGAAATAAGCAGCAATATATAGCACCAGCTTTTAAAGCACTGGCAAGGCCATGAAGGATATTTTCTGCATACTGAGGGCAAGACTCCCGAAGAAGTAAGTCTTAAGCCAAAAAGACAGAAAAATTTATATAGCAATACCGAACAACTTCCGAGCTTTGCTTTCATGAAACCTTATGCCCTCCTTCCCATGTCAGTCTCAAAACAAAATAACAGTAGAGTGAGCCTAAACCCGCAGAGCACTTAAAGCCAATATATGACTGCAAAACAAAGGCAACAGGTTATACCAACCAAGGCAATGTTTCTTTACAGACAGGATATGTGGCACCAGGATGTTGATGATGCAGTCTGCCCACATTTAGGCAGTACCCCTTCGAGGGCAGATGATTGCTGGTGCAAAAGACGTCCGATGATAAATGTGGAGCAGCTGGACTGCGGGCGTTATAGAGCAAATATCCCTAAACGCAGGAAAATAAAGTCTTCATTAAATCAATGCCTCTAAAACTTGATAACAACTTACCACGGCTCTTCATTGCTTAGTTTACATACAATTTCCATTCAAAGCTATCCGAGAAAATGGACTGCTGTTCCATGCTGTCTTGACACTGGTGAAAAGTGCAAGGGTGCGAAAAACAAAAATGAAAGCAATCACAGGCGCCAAACGGACGCTAACCAACCGAGGCGACTAGAAGACTGCACAGGCCTAAATTCTGAGCCCAACCCGGGCCCTATGCTACAAATCCGTGCCTGCACTGACACTGAAATTACCGGAGCCTGCACTGCGCTCAGCAGTAAAGCCCGGCCCGACATGTTATAATTGCAGTTGAAGCGACGACACAGTACAATCCTAGGCGATTCGTCGCGTGACGACGACGCCTGTCTTTGCTACTGGTGCACACCGCACGGAGACACCGGCCTCGGCGATAGACAGACGTGTTTTCAGCGTTGCTTTGTTACCGCGGCATCGTCCTTCGGTCAAGAGGAGTAGAGTTACGTTATATCCAATTTCTTGCACTAAACAGCATGAAGTATGATACAAAAATGATGAAAATGTTTTCTGACAGGTCCCCGTGCAGCGGTGCTCTTCTATACTAAGATTCAGACTTGATTGCAAGCAGTGCCCTTCTTCTGCTCCTAAAAAAAATAGCAGTATATATAGTCACATTAGTCGTTTTCCTTTACTACCCTACAACGTTTTTACTAAACCTTCTCGATGTGCTCATATATGAACGAATTAGACGAAATCAGCGTCTGCAGGTTCTTCGCTCATACCGCACAAGGGAAAAGCACTTTGCTCGAAAAAACAATATATCTAGAACGGAAGATGAGTACACCCATTGCCTTTTGCGATTGGCTGTTTCGCGACCTGCTTCCGGGCGACATTCGAAATTTTCTAAAAACCCAGTCTTCTGAACCTGGGCGATAGCTATGAGCGACAATGCTTTGGCGGCCCTCAGTCCCCTGCGCGTAGTGCCGCCGATCGACTGATGCGGTTAGCGCTGCATATCGTACCATGGCCTCATCTGCGCCTTCACAAATGTTGCATGTGCTCGGGATCGGGGTATCTGGTCCAGCCCGGACAGCACGAGAAAATACCCCTGCCTGCGCCGCCGTCCGAGCCCGATGGATCCCGAGCAGCAGAGCCACGCGAGGCTCTACATCGTTCCGTGCGACTTTTCGAATATTCGAAGTTGGCTTTTTATGGCTAGGATGCCAGGCTGTTGTTTACCTTAGGAAGTTAGGAAGAACTGAACAAAACACTAAACGTTTCAGTTTAAATAAGCTGGAAAATGATTGGAATCAAGTCGTGGATACTCGGGAACCACATTTGAAAAGTTATTGAGATAATAATGGCGCTAAAACAAGACAAAGAAAACAATGAAAAGTAAGACGTCGATTGTAATTAGAAAATTGCTTAATCTAAGATGATAATATTTTGCTCCAATATATACAAAGGCTTCATAAAATAGGAAGGAAAATGAAAACTTACATAGAATATTTCTTGCAAAAGAAATAATTTTTGGTGCGCGGTGGCACTGAAAGCCGAGCCGAACAGCCGTTGGATAAATGACCGAGCCCTCTTTGATACGGAATTGCAACTGCCGTGACCCTGCCAGCTAAGCGATTGTCGCGCCAGTAATCGCTTTTTAAGCGGAACTGCGGTATGTATGTATGTATGTATGTATGTATGTATGTATGTATGTATGTATGTATGTATGTATGTATGTATGTATGTATGTATGTATGCATGTATGTACGTACGTACGTACGTACGTATGTATGTATGTATGTATGTATGTATGTATGTATGTATGTATGTATGTATGTATGTATGTATGTATGTATAACTTTATTAGAATACCAGCAAATGATGATAAAGCGTCGTGACGCTGGCTAAGCGTCGACCCGGGGTTATGCCCTACTCTGCATTACCTCATTTTGCCCGTTTCGTGGTGGGTTGTGTGGATTGTGCTTTTTGAGCGCAGCCCGGGCTTGCTGGACGGCACAAGGTTGAACGTCCTTGTCTTTACTTTGCACAGTACTTTGAAGTTCCGGCGGGTATGTATTGGATGCACTTTCGGTCAGGAACCTTGCCGAAGGTTCAATAACACATGTATGCTACTTGGCATGAACGGCACATATCACTCGTGTAGATGTCTGGGTAGAGGATATGTAGCCCTGCCGGTGAGAGGAGTGACCCGGTTAGTAGTTTCCTTAGGATGACCGCCTCCTCCCGACTATGTGCCGGGAGAGGCGGCGGCATTGCCCGTCAAACTAGGCGGTAACACTTAGTCACTTCCTCGTAGCTGGTCATTCGGTCGCGTGTTTCAAACCACCACACGGAACGGTCACTCTCGGGGGTGCGGAAGGTAAGCGCTCTCCTGCCGACAGGGCAGTCTGGTTGTTATTTGGTAAGGATGCCCAATCTCCCGCGTGCGCCGGGAACCACTTGATGCGGATAGTGATGCCGCGATCTTGAAGCTGGAGCTTACTGATGATGGTGGCCGTCGGCGCGCACACTCGCCCCTTGGCAAAGTTGCGCACAGCGTTCCATGAGTACTTCTCTGATTGGCGTCCGGTCCAGTACCACCCGTTTAGAAAAAACTTGAACCATCCTTGAACGATGCGCTGCTTCTTCTGCTAATCTATGTAGGGCTCGGTGCCTGCAGCGAAGCCCATTGCCGCACAGGAGGGACGACTAGCTGTTTTGTTGACAGCATCCACACTTGTTCAAATTGTATTCGGTGAAAGCTGTGTTATACTACGCACGTTTTCTTTGCGTGCAGAACCAACACCACAAATTGGAACGGAGTGTTCCAATCAGCCTGAAATCAGGAGTGGAAGCAAATTTGTTAAAAATTATTTCGGACATGTAACAGAAGTTTGAGCTAAGCATCTCAGTACCACGACTTGTCAAGAGTAAATAAATGTTTGTCCCCACCACCACTTCCTTATAAGCTAGTTGCATATGACATTTAGATTTTCTCTCGTAGCGACCAGTTGTATATCGGAACCATCAGCATCATTCTATCTGCAAGATTAGCCGTTTGTTGGCACGATTCTTGAGGCGCTTGTTCTTTCTCACAAGTTAGTTTTTGCATGTATTTTTAGCCATGAAAATGTGGTCAAAATCCTTTTTTATGCAACCTGTTATGAGAGCCAGAAAATTTCTCAAATAATATTCAAGTGAGTGTACACAAGAGGTCTTCTCTCCGTGTACAAAATGTGTAAAAAAACTACCTTTCCCGCGCAGTACCCGCAACTGTTCGAATTGTTAGATGCTAAATTACTGAGCCGGAAATTCCCGCTTGGGCAGCAGCTGTATGAACCTTGAACCACAAGTGAGCTTGCCGGGAGTGCCTCTTATTAGAAGTAATCCAACAATCCCCGCCTGCAGCGTGCCTCTGACGAGTCGGCGCCGCGGTGGCTGGCGCCGTGCCGTCCTTATTTACCTTATTTTGAGTGTGATATTTTCTTTTTTATTGGGCCTACTGCACATCGAATACATAGTCCATATTTTTATGCAAGAGAGTGCGATCACGGGACAGGAGTGCGTGGTGCACTCCTGTCCTACCAAGATATCATAAAACATTACAAATTAAGCAGATCAATATTTCCAAAATCATATAAGCAACTCACCAAAAGCGAAGAGGTTATGTGTCTAAGCTACAAACTGGAGTATTCCCGCACTCCCCGCTTTACAGCAAGTGGCCCCCGGAATATTTTGGCCCCAGGTCAAACGTTGTGATGGCATAGTGGACATGATCCACATGATATGGAAATGCCCTAGATTTGGAGAACCTGACAGAACCGACGAGTCCTGGGAGGCACTACTTCTCCAACAGGACGAAAAAGGACAATATTGTCACGTGGTGGTGGCTGTCATCCGTCTCTCCCTGGCCGCTGCTCAGATCCAAGAGATCCAGGTCGCCAACTGAGCGGGAGGACAAGGCTGGGACAGAGCTGCGCCTCGAATCTTCGACATCTTATTGACGGGTGCCCGTAAATGTTATTTCTTTCTCTCTCTCTTCAAGTTCTTGTGAAATGTGGAAGCCGGCCCGCCCCCGTCCCGCGGGCAACTCTAGCTGACTCTGTGACCATTTTCGCCACACCAGTGATTTGATTATTTGCGGCTTATTTAGCAACGTACACATTTGCCAAATAAGTGTTTGAGAAAATCACAGAGTATTTACCAGTACCACATGTGCGCGATATTCTATCAGCGATTAATGCGCTGCGGTCATTGCAGTCGTACTGTTTATTATACACCTATGCGATTTTCTACTCGTTTGCAAAGCGTAAGACGTAAGTTACGCGAATTCTACTTATGTGAAATAGGTGTATGAAAGAAATAGCATCTTTAAGTATAGGAGTAGACGTACTGCGTCCTCAATGCCCGTTTCGGCGGCGGCCATGCGCACCATTCACCAAACGTTGACAGTCCAGGGCTTGAGTCTTGGACTGCATTGCGCTGCATGTAACCCGACAACCCCACCTGCCGAGTGCATCCACTCGAGCAAGTCGGCGCCGCTGTTGCTGGCGCCCTGCCGTCCATGTTTGTCTTCCTTTGTGATGTTTTCAGTGGACCTAGCGAGCAGCGAATAGAACGTCTATGTTTTGGGGCCATTGAGTGCTGTCACTGGACTCGAACAGCAGTGCGCGGTGCGTCGTGAACGAGAACGGATGCTTGAGAAAAAACGTGCGAACGATTGCAATAAAGAAGTGAAACTGTAAATCAGGTAATTTCGTTCAGCATAACCTTATTATTATTCATCTTGTAATTGTACGTGAAGTATTTTCTCTTTGTTTTTCCTTAGTTGTTTATTAACACCTTTTAGAGCGACAACGAAGCAGTAAGCGTCCGTACGTTTTGCCATATATGGGAACCTCCAAGTGTGGACTTAAGTTTACCATTCAATCTCCCACGTTTTTTTATATAATTAATGTTAAATCGTTTAAGCGAAACTATGGGTTAAGACGGGTCGTATTCGTATTCGTATCGTTGTGATCGGGAAGAGTCCCTTGGCTTTCAAAAAGGCGCACGGCGCCGCCACGACGGCAAGGAGCGACCGAACGCGGCCCCCGATGCGCATGGACAAGACGCCGGGTAGCCGCGCTGCGCTGGAGGAAAAGAGGGAGCACAAAGAATTATGTTTCCGGTAGCCGAGCAGGGATGCCCGCCTGCAAGTCTGCGTGTTTTCCGCGGCCCCTTGGAAGCCTTCGGCGGGACTGCTCTGTTTCCTGCGAACTGCTGTGTGCCTGTGTTGGCGTTACAGTGACAGTTCGCCGAAAGACAAAAGGTGACAACGTCCGACCTTTAGATATAGCCTGTGTTTTTTGCTTTTCAGAGCGCAGCTCTTTGGCGCCCGGGTTTTGCGTGGTGGTGGTGGTGGTGGTGGTGAAAACATTTATTATTATAATACATATAGGTATGTACACTAGGTGGGATGCCTAGACAGGCACTCCATTGGCGTTTGCCGCAGCCCGGGCGCGCTGCGTTAAGACCTTTTGGGCCTCTAGGGTGCAGCAGCCGGACAGGGTCGCCTCCCAGTTCTCTCGGGTGGGGTTGGGGATAGGGGGCAAAGATGGGGTTTTCTGGCAGGCCCACACCATGTGGTAGATGTCAGACACCTCCCCACAGTGCGAGCACAGCCCGTCGAATTGCGGATCAAAATGTTTTAGAATAGCCGGGCACAACATTGTATTGGTGAGCAGGCGCAGGAGCACCCGCTCGTTAGCCTTCCCCAGCCCTTTGCACGGGGTGGGAAGAGTTTGGTGCGTAGATCTGTAATATTCACATATTTCTTTAAATTTGTACACTGGGCTGAAATCAAAATCCCGGTCCGCGTCGGGTCCCGTGGGAAATGCCCGGAGAGAAAGCGCGCGGGCGGCGGCGTCGGCTGCCTCATTCCCTTGGAGACCTTGGTGACCTGGAGCCCAAACGAGAGATCGGTACGCGGGATCCGAATCTCGACTGCAATTTTTGTATATGCGGTAAGCTAGAGGAGCAGTCCACCCTTGCTGGACGTTCCGACAAGCCCCTCGCGAGTCGGTTATGATGTATTTGGAGGAGGAGTCAGAGGCTGCGAGGGCGATGGCAACCTCTTCTGCGTGTGTTGGTGGGGTTTTGCGTCGGCATCGGCCTCGTAACCAGCTCCGCCTCTTTTCAGCCCCCCAGATCAGCCCCACTCTTCCTCGTGACGCCGACCACGCTTCGCGCGCTCCCCTGTTCGCCGTTGTTTATACCCCCTCCTCCCTCTGCCTGCGTGGCGGTGAGGGTGCTTTCCAGTTGCCGAAACGCCGGCTCGCTTGCAGCGGATCACGGTGCGTGCATCCCGATCCAAAACGCAGACACTCTTTTCACTTGCTAGCGGCATCAGTGGCATTAGTCTGTCGCTGCTATCTGTTCGTCGCGCAGCGTTGCTATGGGCAACGTTCTGCCTCCCGCTGCATCCCGATAACTTCCTTGCTATCTTCATTTCTCCGACCACAACGCTTCTTCCATAACAGCCAAGGACTGTTAATGAAGTGTTTCTTGAAGGAATAGGTGTAAAAAATTTAAAAAGGCGTCCGTAATTGTGCATACGTGTCTTGCTCGAAATCTTTACCTCAATCTATCGTAAAGGTGAGACAGCTTATGAGCTGCGCTCACATTTCGCATTAGCAAGTAACCTAGTCGTCGGCAATTTTGTGTTAGTGTATTTCTCTCTCTCTCTAAACGGGCTGCGCGCCCTCATAGTTGTACAGTTGTTTAAGGCAGTCTCTATCCAGAAATAAGGAGAGATGGTCAAGCATAGAGTTTCTACCTCGAGGCCCCGAGCAAAGCATGGAAGGCCCAGCTCCTCGCAGCTTCGATTTCTAATCACCGCACGACTTCCCCAGTAGCACAAAGTGATAGGTTGATGTGGGTCCCACATAGGCAATGTGGGCAAGGATCTGCTTATATCAAACCTGCATCGGTCCTGCTTGGGGAGAGTGCGGGCAAAACTCACTTAAGTTGCCCACATCATACCTAAACAGCCCCTTGTATCCTGTTTATGGGCTTCATAGGAGGGGGCCACCTATATGGGTCCAACAACAGATACCTGCGGGCGATGCGGAGGGCTACACGGTGGCGAAACATAGGCATCCCCATTATGTAGCTCCCTGCGGGGATCGATTGCGGGAATGTGTGGGCAATCAGCTAGCATGCCTGCATCTTGCCTACAAAGGTCCCTCGTAGTGTATGAATGGGCTGAGCGCTGGGCATTGCAGTGGCGAAGCAAGGGCACCCCCAGGAGAAAACTGGCCGTATAGGAACCAGAAAGGACCCACAGCAGATCTGTATAAGCAAACTGCTGGCGTGCCCGAATCAAGCCTACAGAGGTCCCATGCAGGAGATACCAGGGCTTAGACGTGAGAATTACAGTCGATGATGTGTGGGTATCCCCCCCGCCCCCCTGTCAGCTGTCCGCATAGGGTTCTAAGCAGATCGCCAGTAGATTTGCACGGGCAAATCTGCTTCGCATCCGCATGGGCACCCCCCCCCCCTCCTGGCGGTCCGTCGATTGCCCTGCGCGGGCCCACAGCAGCTAAGTGCGGGCAAAAGGTATTATGCCCGTGTCTAACCCACAATTCCGTGCACAGAGTGCTCAGCGCTGAGCTCCAAAGCCGTTAAGCTTTGGCCGAACAATAAATAGGCTGGCTAGCATTGCCTGCTTTGGTGTCATCTCATGAGCAAAGAGAAGGCTCAGCGACAATCTAACTAGCAGCCTGGCTGTATCCATTACTCCAGATAAATGGGCTAAGCTGCATACGTCGCAACTTGGAGCGCGTAGGTTCGTCTCCGGCTTAGCAAACTGTGGGTCTCTTAGAGCGCGTAGGTTAGTCTTCCGTTTAATTAGCTCTGAGTATCGTTCACAAATTGAGCAAATCATGGAGGCATAGGGTCGTTTTATCCTTCCATCTGATTTTTGTCAGCGTTAGACAATATTTACTTTGTTAAGGTCGGTCAGCCGGTGCAAGGTTCACGTGTTGCGGTGCGTTGGCCGTTGAGAAAAAACTCAACGAGGGTAATAATATGTATTTAATTGCTTTCAAGAAGAGGCACAAGGTAAAAACACGCGTAACGTAGTCTATATATATCAGCTCAAACCCCGAAACGCTAAAAGGAGGAAAAGTACAAACTCTACAAATTAAGCGAATTAGAATCACTATCTATATAATACAGGTAGTAATATACGAGATTATATATCTAGACAAAAAAAAATAAAAAAAAAAACGAGCTCGGAAAGTCAACTTACAGTGACAACCGCGAAAGGTTCGGCGATCGTCTACATCGTCCGAGCCCGAAAGCGGCAGGCCCAGCACGATGCAACGCGCTCCTCGGCGCCTGTAGTTCGGCCCCAACCCACCCGCAAAGGAAAGATCCCCCTCGTCCTCCGCCTGCTTCCCACCAATCCGCCTTTTGCGCGAGGATGTGGCGCCATCATGCGGGAGCGGGCGGGAAACACATTGAGCGGCAGTGTAGCAGACGACGCGAGAGCGCACCATACGAAATGGTCCCGCCAACGCTGGTAGAAAGCGAAAGCTTCCCCCCTTTTTTGGCCTAGGAGCGGAAAGTAGTGACAGTGATTGCAGCATATCATGTTCACGCAGTATGGGGGAAGGTAGAGCGTTTTCACAATCCACTCATAACGCACGTACGCATATACTATCTTCGTATTGTAAGAGCGTGTAGCGCGGGCCGTGTTGGACGTGACAGAATGAGACGCTCTCAGCCTGCAGGTTTTCGGCAGACAGGAGAGCGTGGGGGCAGAGAGAGAGAGAGGGATCTCAAAGGGCAAAGCAGCCAGGGGTTTTTTGATGCTGCAGAGCTAGGTGGAATCGTCTCCTGTGACTTTGAGCGGCGCATATGCGCGGGGTGTCTTGAGTTACCGAGCACAATGCGGTCACCGTGGCGCCGGCATGGTGCAATGGCCGTCGCTTCCTCCTCGCGTCATCTACAACCGTGCAGCTATAGGATTTCATCCACGAAGATCGGCAGAGAGTCACATATACACACCCCGTGAAAAGGGCATTGTCCCGGCCGGAATGCACACCTGCAGGAAACGCGCTGAATTTTTCTGGCAATGGATGATTCAGAGCTGTAGCCGGTTTCTGGCCTCAGGGGTCAGAACGGACGTGGTCGCAGTGGTGAAAAGGTTCTCGGTGCGCAGAGAATGGTCATTCTGTTGTGAAAGGATCTCCAACGTTCATTTCTGTCTCCGCCGCGATTTCTGCGGAATCAACAACTCGGTGACACATGTGAATCTCCTACATATCGGATGCGCATCTCGGTCAGGAACCAACCCTGTTCTACGTCCAGAGCGATCCACTGTGCAAGTGAACGAGCATGAACCCTCCAGGAGACTCATTTATTGTGCCGGGCGGTTTCCTTGCCGTTGCAAACGGTTGGACGAAGACGACGATTATCAAGCTCCCTAACGAAGTGCATCTGATTGCGTACATCAAAGGAACAAAGTCAGGGTGCTTTGGCGTGCACGAAGGCGAGCCTTTAATTAAAAAAAAATACTGTGCGTCGTGCAAGTGTCAAGTGCGTCATATGCTCCCAGCGGCAAAAACACAGATACTACAGGTATGTATGCATCTAAGCGAAATATGCATGATGAAAAGTACCTACTGGGGTTTTCACCCAGGCTGTAGCGCACCAGTGATAGTTGCAATGAGGATTTCTTCGGTGCGTGATTGCTTCAGTTGCACCGGGGCCTGAAGGCGATGTATTTTGTCCCTTCTTATGTTTATGTACGAAAGGGCTAGGTAGCTTAGATATCACAGGCGGCTGTGTGCGCTAGGCCGTAATAATATTTAGCATGTTTTATCGTGACTGCCACCTCACTAACAAGAAAAAAAAATACGGCGTTTTAATGCACTGCCGTTCGCGAGCCTTCTGACCAGCTCAAGCACTCGGCTCGCTAACGGCGGTGCATCACAACAAACACCCTTTTTTTTTTTTTTTAGTCAGGCGGCAGTCGCGATAAAACATGCTAAATATTACGGCCTAGCGCACACAGCCACCTGTGATTTCTGAGCTATCCGGCCCCTTCGCACATTAAGCAAACGACAAAATACATCGCCATCAGACGCCCCGAACAAATGCTCATTGCGGCTATCACTGGTGGGTTAGAGGCTTGGTGCAAACTCTGGTAGATACTTTTCTTCATGCACATTTCCTTTAGATGCATACATACCTGTAACGAAGTGTTTTTCGCACGAGCACGCAGTCGGCTGCCAAGGTCGCCCATTCACGTCTTGGTTGCCCTAATGCAAGCTTGACGCCATTGCAGGTCGCCGAAGGAAAGCTAACAAAACGCGTCTTGCCTCGAGAGTGGCAGCCGTAAGCGGCACAGGTGGTTGGCATCGTTTTACCGAAGCTGTGAACGTGACCGCGCCTCCAGCCCCCGTGCGTTGGCTATGAGTGCGGCGACGAGGAGCGCCGTCGACGCCGCTCAGTGTGTTTTCATCAGTCGCCGCTGGGGCTTCGCGCATGCGCAGAAAACTCGCGCAAAAGGCGGATTGTGCTGGCGCTTCTCACGTGTGCTTTTGGCTTGCGCACGCTCTGCGCTGACGACCGGTGAACGACAGGTAGGCGAGAAAGGCTGATAGCGGCAAGAACTTCCTTCGGTTTCACGTTCCAGCTTTAGTAAGCAGCATTGAACCAACATGTACACCTTCGAGTAAAAATGAAAAAACCACTCTAACCGCTATGATTGCTTTTTTTCTGTACAAAACGATGTGCGAGACAAAATTGTTTGGGCAAGATGGTAAGTATATATTTAGGAGGGTAGTGCTAAATACAAATACGAGGCTGTAATCGCGGCCACGTTTGTGGCTTTTTGACTGGGGACGAAAAGATGTTAAGGCGCCCGCCTACTGTTGACGGAACCCCACGTGGCAGCAATTTCCAGATTCTTCTACTAGGGTGCCTTTCAAACCCCGATTCAGTTTGGCATTTTCACAAAAAGCGACGAACGATAGCAAAATTCTTACTTTGTGGTGTCTTGATGTAACACACTCAAAAATAGGGGCCCCAAGGTTTAATTCGAGCACTTCAGTTTAAACTTCAGTTTTTGGTCTGTCGACCTGTTGCGCTGACCGTACCCCCGCCCCTTGGTTCGAGCAGTGTTTCGCAATTCAGCCGTTCCGATAATCGGTGACCGGATATCGGATAAATATGTGCATACAATAACGTCCGATGTCAGCTGTCACATGACAGATTTCCAAATCGTTTAGAAGAGGATGGAGTGGTTCAAGCATTCCCTCTTGCACAAATCCTTTGAGAGTTTATCGGCCGGCTGGTAAACAGCATTGACAGCATTTATAGTCAGCTTGTTGCTCGAACAATAGTTGGAATAAGAAGTTTTGCAATACACAAGAGTTTCTGAACGCCAGGGCAAGTAAATTGATACTCAGGCGGGGCATGCTGCAGGATTCATCCAGCAGCGACAAATAGGTTATGCAACAGAAGCCCGGCGCCCGGCTCTTTCAAGGATGTGCGTTTGGAAGAGGCTCTGCTAACCCTGCTGTGCTCCTTCGGGAGCTTAGTTTTGAACAACCAAAAAAAAAAAGGGCCACATTATGGGCTGTTGCAGCGCAAGGCGGACTTATTGCTGTCCGATGGCGGAACGAATCACTGCCACATCGGCGCAACTATTTGGGCCGTGACCCCTTTTACCAAGCATTTCACCCCAGAAGAGCCTAGCACCAGGCCGGGGGAAAGCTTGTACCCATTTAAAAACCGGTGGGTAACCGGCTTTTCTCCGTTAGTCCTGCCCGACCTGTGAGAACCCGACCTTTGCAGGTCATTAGTTGTTCGAAACTTTAAGCCCTCTAAGGATCACAGCAGGGTTAGCACAGCCTCTTCCAAACGCACACCCCTGAGAGAGCCGGGCGCCGGGCCGGGGGACGCTTGTACCCATTTTACCGGTGGTGTCCGGCGGTGGGTTTCGAACTGGCCACCTCCCGCAGTCGAGACGGGCGCACCTATTGGTTTCAATTATCAGAGAAGCAAGCTTATTTTGCCTAATAATTCGAATTATTAGACGTAAGTTTATTTCTTGTTTCAACTTCTGCAACCCACAAAAGACATCGGAAGCGAGAGTGCTAGCGGTCTTCGGTCGAAACAAGAGGACGAACAGTCTCTAAAGGGTTGAAGTGCTTACACCAAGAGGAGTACATCTCAGTCTTCCCACTGGTGTTGGCTTGCAGCTGCGCGCGTGGGCATTGGGTGAGCTGCTATCTGCTTGCCTTCAAGACAGGCGGCGAACAAATTAAAGCTACGCTCTAGATACATATATGAAATGCACTTGTTGCAACTACATCGACAAGTGGCGTTCCTTTCATTATTCTTAGCACTCATTTTAATCTTTTTCTATTTCTATGGCATACTGCGGATCTTCATGAAGCGGTAGCAGCTACAAACGCCTTCATGGCGGCGTGCGGTATATGTTCCATGGCTATACCTGATTTCCTCCTTCAAGGCTTTTCAATTGTAGGCGTAGCCTACGAACCTATTGGTTTCAATTATCAGAGAAGCAAACTTATTTTGCCTAATAATTCGAATTATTAGACGTTGTAAGTTTATTTCTTGTTTCAACTTCTGCAGCCCACAAAAGACATCGAAAGCGAGAGTGCTAGCGGTCTTCGGTGGAAACAAGAGGACGAACAGTCTCTAAAGGGGTGAAGTGCTCACACCAAGAGGAGTACATCTCAGTCTTCCCACTGGTGTTGGCTTGCAGCTGCGCGCGTGGGCATTGGGTGAGCTGCTATCTGTCAGGGACTCTCGATTGGAAAGCTTTGGATTAATTTATATAACCTCTTATTTTTTACTCTTTCCTAGCGTCGCACAATACACTGGTGTTTCCAAATTTCAGCTCCGTCGTAATGAGGCAGCCATGAGCGAGTTAAAGGGCACTAAAGACACCCAAATATGGTATCAAAATCTAATAAACGGCATTTGGTGACACTGTCGCCGCATATTCGGCAGCAATTCATCGAATTATGGGTGAGATATTGCGATAAGAAGTTGAGTTTTTTTTTTGTTCCCGCCGGTCGAATTCAAATTGTTTTCTCCTACTACGTAGTAGGGTAGAATGACGCACACTATGATGCAAGAGAACACTGTGATTGCTGGCGTTCGGGGAGCGGAGAATACTTCGCAGGTGCGTTCCGAGTCATGAGCTTCATTCGATACGCACTTAGGGTAAGTGCATCTGCTGCTCTGAGCTCGTACTTTAAGCGCCGCAGGCCCGAACCAAACTATCCAAGCACGCACGAAGTGCCTGAGCTGGAACATAACCTAAACTGAAGTGGACGGCTGCAGCGCTGTGTTAGCTGAGAGACTAGAGGCCTCTACCGACAAGCGGACGAAATGAGTGCATTTTTATATTTGCCTTGTAACATTTACGCTGTCTTTTCGTGTTTTCGTTGTCGTTTACGTGTGATAAAAGCATGTTATTATATTCGAGACAAAACCGACTACCCCATTCAAACGGTCAACGTAATTCGCATTTGTCAGCCTCCAGGATTCCTTGCGCGTCACGTGATCTGTAGTTGCGAGCCTTGGCCGTTTCGGCTGTGGCGGCGATACCAGTATTCCTGTTCTTCCTCTTTACTACCTTATAACAGCTCTGATTTCAGTAAGAGAGGCTGTTTTGTAACCAGGAACTGGCATTCTATCGACGCAAGCCCACTTCATTTTTCTCTTTATTGTGCCTTTAATGTCCTGCTACCTATATTCGAATACAACTCGTCTGCATGCGGTAACCACCCCACACAAACCTTTCGCAAGCATTTTGCAGTTCAAACAGGATTGTGCAAAACAGCCTAAATAAAAAGATATACCTCAGACGCGATTACCACGCGGTTAAAGAAATTCGATGTTTCTGCTTCTTCAGCAGAGCCAGATTTCAAAAACCGACTCTGTTTACTGTTTCGCGGAGTAATTAATACACAGGCCAGATACTATAGCGCATATAATTATATAGGAACTACTGGTTTTCTTTTCAAGTTGTGTTCCAATATAGCGGCCGGCAAACAAAAGCCCGAAACAGTAAACATTAGCGGCTAGCACTGAAAAGGCGTTCTCCATCCGTTAGAGTTGAGTGCCCTAGCTGTTGAACTCACAGAGCAGGTTTTTGCGCTTTTGCTAGCTTAGGGATTTGTTTCCGCACCTATAGAAGCTACAAGTGGAATGCGTTAATTTCCATTCTTGAAAAAAAAACTGGGCAAAATAGCTTCGCAAATTAGCCAAAACCTTGGGGGGGGGGTAGCCTTTAATTATTAGATTTTATGGCAACGTTAGTGCCTCCCAGCAGCGGGCTTAACCCTCGTTTTTATTGCGAAAGAAATACTGCTTGAAGTTTGAGCCTTCAGCGTGGAACGCCGGTAACCACCATTGACCTTTGATCTTTAAACGAGTCACGTAGACGACAAGCTGGCAGGAGCTGCCAACTTGAGTCTCTCGTTTAGCATGTGACGGTTATGTCAGAATCAGCCTGCCAGGACCCTGGCATTCACGTTACCCCTATAGACCAATAAAGCACGTTCATATATCGGTTGGTTAAAGCGGGGTTTTATATGTTGGCTGAGGAAGAATAAAAAGAGAAGAAGAAGAACGCTCGGTCACCCGCAGCTAATGCTTTCGCTCAATATTTGGTTCAGTAACGTTGAACCCTTGTAATTTTTTGTACATGCGCTCACAAAATCCATAAATTGCTTAAGTTGTGGCTGCAATATTTCGCAGATGATACCCATTTGAACACAGTATTCCATGCATAATCTTTACGACACAGTTTTTCTGGTGGAACATCGTGCCCTGCATGCCGGCACATCATGTATTGTTGGCTGATGGCATGTGTCGAGGAATTTTCTGTCAGCAAGCTAAACAACTGGTGGTGCTATGACGTGTACTATAGAAATTTTCGTATAATTATCAGCACTTCTGCAATTATATTTCCTTTTCTACGAAGAAAAAAATATTGAGAAGAGCTCAGGCTCATATAGTGTATTGAAAACATTCATGCATCCATGTGTTTAGATGTGCACCTATTGAACAAAAAAAAGAAAATAAAAATGGCTGTTTTACAATTTCTTCAAATCTGCAGCCAGCACGAAGCAGCGGTTTGAGGGTATAAAGTTACAGTGAAACTGCTGTACTGGCAAACCAGCAAACAGAGCTAGGCAGAAATTCCACCGACAGCTTCAATTTAATTTGTAGTAGTCACCCGCAGGTATTAGTGCTTCGGTTTGAAACGAGCCTTTCTCTCCATGTCTGTCTAGTAGTTTTAAATATGACATTTCATTCTTGGCTACCTTTGATGCTGTGCTGTCTCGATATTTCTTTGGTAGTTGCCCACTGAGGTGGCAAAATAGCTTTCCGTGATAGCCCTCATATTTTATTGGCTGGTTACAGCTGTGGGAATACACAGAGGGTACTTTGCTATTTTGCACTTTTCAGGCACATTTTTGAAAGATTTTAAAGCATATTTGCTATAATGTAACGCTAGCCTAAAACTTACTGTATTTCTCTTCAATTTGGTTTATTAGCCCATGTTCATTAGGTAATATTGAACTGTTGTATACCCTGCAACTTCGTTACTTTCTTTTTGTTGAGTTCCGAAGGGAGCTTTGTATTGCACACCAACTGGCTGTTGCTACAGCACAATAAAAGCCAGTTACAGCCACTGCTGAATCTGAAATGCGTGCACGTGCTCATGTTGCATAAATGGTCAACCATTACAGCCCTATTGAAAAAAATCTGTATATAGGACCTATTCATATGGGGTTATTGGACATGGGAGTTGTGGGAGTTGAGGGAGTGGTAGGAGTAAAAGGAGTAGTAGGAGTCGCAGGCTATGTGCGTTGTCGAATGTGGTCAGCGCCCCTCGTTGTGGGGAAAATGAGGATGCAGGCTAAAAAGACGTTCAGGTAAATAAAAAAATGCACGTAAATAAAAAAAAATGTTGCCGCACCAGGAATCGAACCATGATCGTCCGGATTACACCGTATACCAGCCCAGCACGCTAACCACTACACCACGGAGACAGATGGTTTGTATGCTTATATTCGTCGTTTTCTATTGCGATTTTCTGTTTCGCACTTTGCATCTTTTTCTTACGTGCGGTCGTCCTTCGACGATTGCCCTGTAAACACGCTGAACCTTTTTCTTTTCTATCAATACACATAGGCAATATCATCTATCATTCAAACGCATCAGTGTTTTGCACGTACACCTAAGAATATGCGAATATGTTACGTACTGGCTATTTTTTCGCCGTGTTAGAGCGCATTTTTCTTTCTACTACAGAGATATCTCGTACGGATCCGCTTGTCATATATATGACCTTTTAACTTCCCATGCTGCCAGCGGAGCAGCGGCGGCGGTATTTTGCTTCCCATCGCTCCCTCTAAAATGCAAACCCTTAAATAAGCATCGCTGTTGATATGCAGCTATCAATGAATGGTTCGGTAGGCGGCGACGTGTGTTTTGAGTTATGCTCGAACATACTTATGTTCATGTGGAAAGGCGAATTTATTCCCTGCACTTCCGTATTGCAGACTCGTCATCAGTTACAGATATGAACGTGCGTCATAAGGTCGGAAGACGTGCAGCGATTGTTGATTGTAATTACCGCATGCGCTCACAGCAGCGCATGCAGAAATCGAAATGTAAAACAAACTTTCATGTTCATTTCATTCAAATTTGAAAAAGGCTTTCTTGTTTTTAATTCTTGATTGAATTTAGCGGGGACACCGCATGCGCATATCAAACTTTGCCTTTTCAAACTTCCATAAACAAATCCTGATTAAGGAGCCCATCCAACTCCTGTATCATGGTACACAGGACCTATTCACAACTCCGATAACTCCTAATATATATCCCACATGTGATATACAGGAGATAAAGGAGTCTGAAAAGGAGTAACAGGACCTATATGCATATCCTGCGCGTCCTCCTACTAGTCCTGAATGCGTCTTTATGGGTCCTTTATGCCCCATTTCGGCTCCTGCATACTCCCATATTATTTCATACAGGACCTATTAAAACCGCAAATAGGTTTTTTCAATAGGGAGGCAGTTCGTCTCAACATAGTATTGGGCATATATTCACATGTTCTAGTAGATACTACCATTAAAAAGCCTTTGCCTCCTTGGTGACTGCACCACGGAGCTGCTGAGGAGCTTTCAGCTCCACGGAAATGGGTCCACAGGTTAGCGCACAGATTATTGTTCACTTTTAATGTGAGAGCATTACTTCACTTTGTTCTCAAATGTTTAAGTAATTGAAAAGTGGCAGAGGTTCATGAGTGATATCAATCAATAGAGGGTGACGTAATGTTGTAGCCAAGAAAATAATTAGGCCAATAAGGTAATTAATTAGAGGCAAAAAGTGTAAAAGTAAAGGCGAAAATGGTCTCATGGTCAATGGCTTTGCACCACATTTGAACGTATCAAATATAATATAGTTAATTAAATCAGTCAATTAAGATGACGTTCAAGATGTGACATCATGTAACCTTAAGTCGAGTCAACGAAGGGCATAGGAAGTGATTAGCGCCCAATTTGAAAGTACCAAATTTTAAAATGGGTAGATAGGAAGTGAATTAAGCAAATAGAAGCAACCAACAACAGAATCCGTGCTTTCGCATTACTCCAATACAGATTCTGGAGTGCTCTCTAATTTTTTATAAGTAATGTGGCTTTCTCAATAAGCTTATACTCAACTCGGGCACTGTGGACATTCGAGTCATGCCACTGTGTAAAGAACCCTGATTGGGACTCTTGGAAGTACCTTTTTAGCTTTTAGTGCTTTCCGCTGACATGACAGGAACACAATTACAGTTGCTTTGTGGTCATAGCTGCAATTGTAACAGCGATTTAGGCTTGTCCTTCGTGAAAAATGAAGTCAGCAGTAATTCATATCAGCATAAAACACAATACCCTTGCTCTCCTTTCGCTTTGATTGCCAACGCGAGCAATGGTGGCATCTCAGCATCGGTTTGCAGATGAATAAGAAGCAGAGCTTCATAGTTGGAATTATGTTTTGGATATGGGCTGGAGCGTGGCTTCTCTGATTGCATGTGTTGACATTACAACGTTGCGCTCAATATATGCATGCACATTAGGCGAATACAGCCACAGATTTGTAAACAATGTTCGGCCGTTGCATGATCTTATAATGGCCAGTATGGGTTGGCGTTGGAGAGCAGAAGAGTGATCTAGAAGGATCTAAACTATGTGAATGGCTCAGCAAGTATTCTCTCCTACAGCTTGACCGGACCTATCCCACTCTGCCCCAAGCCTATTCACCTGCAGGAATGGGCCAGAGATGAGCGCACCGGCCATGAATGTTGGAGTCTCAGCATCTTTCTAAAGAAATCCTGCGCTTACTAAGCAAAGAAACACAGCAATGTAAAAACGAAGATCAATTACATTTTTATGTACAAGTGCAGCAGCACCCTGTAGCGGTCAGTTTATTGTGTGTTAATTGTAAGATTTCCTATATAACTTTTACTTTTCATGGGCCATGCTTTGTGGCATGAAAATGTGTAGCAAGTGCTAAGACAGGCTATGTGAATTCCGACCGATGTTAATTTCAGCATGAGTATGAGGAGTGGTCCAAATAGCAAGAATAAGTGCAGAATGTCATAAGTAGCCGAAAATGTTTTGTTTACTAACCTTGTGACCTCAAGCTTTGAGCTTGAGAATGCTTCAGCTGCTTTAGGGCGCTCGGCTACTGATCTAGAGGACGCCGGTTCAATCCTAGCTGTAGTGGCAGCATTTGGATGGAGGATAAATGCGCTCCTACATGTGCTGTGCGATGTCATTGCATTCAAAAGAATTTCAGACCAGCTTTCGACTGCGTCGTCC
Source organism: Amblyomma maculatum (assembly GCA_023969395.1). Classification (NCBI taxonomy): domain Eukaryota; kingdom Metazoa; phylum Arthropoda; class Arachnida; order Ixodida; family Ixodidae; genus Amblyomma; species Amblyomma maculatum. The sequence goes on from JAJIZL010026457.1 coordinate 86,620, forward strand.
TCATAGCATGTGTCACTTCAGTATGTTAAACTGCACAATAGACATTGATTTTGCGTTGCAACCTGATTAGCAATTCTCTAAAATATGTTTACTATTGCAACTTGGCTTGCTGAGAGATATAGTTTGATGTATAAGTCTCACACCTTCCAACTCTCCCGAATTGTTCGAGACTCTTTCGACTTACATTACATCTCCCGATCGTACGGACGCAACTTCAAATCTCCACAAAAGTGGCTGTCACCTCCCTGCGTTTCTTTATATTTTCTACTAGCTATAATCCTATAACATCATATAATATAACCATGCTGAAAAACAGCGCGGGAGCAGTTTAGTCACACAAGCATGCAGCTTGAATCGAGGTAGCGACCGCCGGCACACTACCACAAACCACGACCAGCACGAGGGGTCAGTCGCTTTCACGAGTATATGTACCATATTTACACAATTTTAAGGCGACTCGAATGTAAGTCGACTCCCCCCCCCCCATTTGCAAGGCTAAAAAAGTATTTCCTGGCTGTGCTACTTGTCTCCACTTCAAATCAGCTACTACGTGAACGTGCAAAGGATATAGAGAACAGGTCACGGAGAAACCATTTGGTCATACATGGTGCAGAATGTGAATATCGTGAAGCTGATTCAATTTGGACCGTTATCATCGCCTGGTATAAATACGAGACCACGAGGCTCATTTCTGAGGCCCACACTAGCTAGATCACTTGTACCTCAGCAGCCTGTCGATAGATCTCTCTGGAAGAGAATGCACGTACCTTCATCTGTGTTGATGGGTTTTTTATTTGCGTGTGTAGTTGTGAGAGTTCTTTTTTTTTACTGGTCCTGTTTTTTCTTATATCCAGCATAACTTGTAGCAATAAATCATTTGGTTGCTACTCAGCGCGCGTGTTTATCTGCTCTCCTGTCTCGCCTTAATAGAGCTGTTTCTTTACATTCGTGATCATGTACGATCTAGCTCGTATTCACCTTCTTCTGGCTCAGCAACACATGTTCAAGCTGAAGGAGGGAAGCCTCAGTTTTCTAGCCAACATTTCAATGATGGGTTTTAGCTTTAAAGACAACCCTTCTAGACAGAATACTCGTCGGCTGCCAAGGTCCTCGTCAACTCTTACAGCGTTTGTCGAAAGTTTAGAGCCCAGAGGATTTTTTTTAAACCGTATATAATGACTTCTTTAGTAATCGTGGAAGTCCTAGACATTAGAGAGGGCAATTCTTTCCTTCAATAAGTATGAATACTTAAAAAAAGCATTTAAAGGCCACATATTATGGCTCAGAAGTAGACCCCCTAGGCCCTAAACTTTCGACAAAGGCTGTATATTTTATATTGTAAAGAATCCGTCATCCCTACCGTCTGTCATATATTGGTGGCCTTCTGTTGAACTAAACGGTCATCACAGGGAGATTTTGTTTACTTTTATTTATTTTGAGATACTGTCAATCCCAATCTGGGATTTTTACAGGAGTGGATTCATTTGCTCATACAGGTATGCACACATACGTACAGAAGGCATACAAACATATGTACAGAAGGGTAAAATCGAAAGCTCTTACAATAAAAGCAAAAAAGAAAAGGAGGCAAGCTTATGAAAAATGAAAGATACAGTCATTCACAGGTTGACGTCATCACAGGTTCATATTATACATAGAAAATAAAACAAACAGATTAATGATGTCATCACTTCCTCGTGGTTGAAAATACAAAATTTCCGGCAAGTTCAACAAGCTTGTCGATAGTGGACTGTGAGACCACTTCCTGATCTAAAGAGTTCCAGTCTCGCAGAGCTCGCGGGAAAAACGAGAAACTGTATGTGTTATTAGCGCAAACATATTCTTGAAGTGTGAGTTGATGCTTATGATGGGTTTACCTTGAAGTATTCAAAGAAATGTAGGTGTCAGGATTTACTTTAGTATTGTTATACAGGATGATATTGCAGAAATGTGAGACGTTGTAGCATCGCACGGCTCCTTAACGTATGAATACCGATCTCGGCCAGGATCTGCGTAAGCGAGTCGGTTCGCCTATATCTTTTACAAATAAAACGCGCGGCTTTTCGCTGGACAGCTTCGACGTAGATATTTGATTTTGGGTGAATAGAAACTGCGCCACGTGTGCGTATTCAATTGCTGGGCGTATAATCGTTTCATAAGCCAGAAGCTTGGCTTGCTTTGTAGAGCAGCGCAAGGTCCTTTCCAGGAACATCAGCTTTCGCATCGCTTTGTTTGCCACATATTCCACATGAGCCGCCCACATTAGATCTGATGTTATCACGACGCCCAAATACTTATACTGGGTGACAGATCTCAGGATTGTGTTGTCGCAACTGCACGAAAAACAAAGCTTGGATTTTTTTTTTTTGTAATTGACATTGATACTGATTTATTAAGGTTAACGGCCATTTGCCAGTTTGTGCACCATTGGACTATCAAATTAAAATATTTGTTAGAGCAATTTGATCTTGACGCTTCTTCACTTCTCTATATAGGACGCAGTCGCCTACGAATAACCTAATCTTATATTCCACCTTGCTAGTTATGTCGTTTATAAACAGAAGGAACAGGATAGGGGCTAAAACAGAGCCCTTAGGTACACCCCAAAGGACGGGTGCAATTTGGAAAGTGTGGCACCGTACTGAACAAACTCGTGGCGATCAGATAAGTAACGGCTTATCCATTTAACAATTGGCCCATGCCCTAAAATGTGTTTGTGTTTTAATAGCAGTTTTGCATGGCAGATACGATCAAAGACCTAAGAAAAGTCTAGATAAATTACGTCTATTTGGGTTTGGTCGTTAATTGCTTTAGGTTGGGTAACTGTAGACAGACCTCTCCTGAGGCCGTGTTGGTAGGGATGGAGGATATTGTTTTTTCAACAAATCTTGTGATGGATTTTAAAACTATATGTTCTAAGATTTTACAGCAAGTGCATGTCAGAGTGCATGTATGACTGGCAAGACGAATCGCCCGACTTGTAAACTGGAACAATTTTTGCGATTTTTCATTCAGCTGGGAGGCATTTTTCGCAGACTGATTTATTGTAAAGTAAGCATAAGTATTTACTTTTAGGTTCAGCATAACGCCTAAAAAAGCAATTGCGGATTTCGTCTGGGCCACTGCACTTTTTGTCATCTAAATTTATCAGCAGCGAGAACACACCTGCTTCGGTTATAACTGGCGCGCCCAGAGCCTCATTTTGATCCATATTATCTGGCCTGAAATCATGCGTCAGGTGTAAATACGGAACAGAAGTATATGTTAAACGTTTCCGCTTGTTTATTTTCTTCAGTAGCTGATAACGGGTTTTGGGGGTTGTCTTTGTGACTGATATAAAGTCAGAATTTTTGTGGCGAGTGCTTCATAAATTTACTGAGCGCTGCACTGCAAAAGCGCTGCTTGGCTACTTTTGTTTTTTCCTTTATCAATCTGTTCAATGAATTCACTTTTTGGCAGTGGTCTGGAAGCGGGGCTTGGGTTAGCGCTTCATTTATGTCGATTGTTGGCTGGTAGCCTTAGTTAGGTACACGTCATACTTGGGTTGTTCGGGGAGGGCGAAGATGTCCTGGATGTCTGCTAGCTCCACGAGAAAATCAATATTTGCGCCCCTTTTGAGATACCGGTATTCTTCCGTAAACTTCATAAGCAGCACGTGAGCTTGTCCATGCCGGAAATCAGCGATACCACTTGTACCTCCGAGCCTTCGTTGCAAGAGCGACTAGGCGTTTTCTTCGACGACGCCTTTGGCGATTTCGATTTCTGCGTTCACTAAGCATGCGATGACGTTTGATCTGGGCGGCCCACTTAGGTCTCCATCGGGGACGTTTAGAGCGTTATGATGCGTCGCTGTTACCGTGGTAGGTATGGCGTTGTTTGTCAAGCGCTTGATGAGCTTTCAGCGAAGGTCGATGATTGCGCGATGTTCCCTTAAAAATTTCGTACCCAAAATCACGTCACGTGAGGACTGCTCCATGGCGACGAAGCTGTAGGGTAAGTATCCTTTAACTGTTATACTTGCAGTTCAAAGACCCGACGAAGTAATGGCGTTACCACCAGCGGGGAAAGATGTGCGGGCCATACAAAGTGGTCATCACAGTCTTTATCTGGGTAGTGAACCATCCGCTGATGCCAGAATAGTCGGCCTCGGTATTGACTAAAGCAGTAAGCGTTCGATCGTCGACAGCCGCAAAAAGGTTGATTGTTTTGGTCCTTGGATTATGTCTTCGCCTCGATGTCAAATATCGGCCCCGTCATGTACTGTGGTAGCGGCCGGAGCACACCGTTGTCACGTCGTTAGGTTGTGATGTCAGCTTGGAGTCCGGTGGTGTTATGGCAGTGCGTAGCTGCGGTGTCACTTTAAAGTCTAGGCGCGTGATTCACGAGGGTGTCTTCATAAGAAGTGTCAGAGAAATGGTTAGTGCGCTGTACAGCAACCTCACCTTCAAAGGTTGCTTCATTTAGATTATCCTAATGGGGGTTGGGGAGCCCTCTATGCACGTAGCTTCTGCCTGATGACGCAAATTGGGCGTTCTATGGGGATGGGCAGTGGTTCCTATGACTTGTCGACTCTGCAATCCGCAAGTAGTTTTCGATTTCCTGTGGTCTTTTAGTCGGACGGGGTCATGGGGCGTCGATGGCGAAGCCGCTCAGGCCGCTGCGTCTGTACGGGCAGTGACGTAATATGCGGCCGTCGACACGGAAATGGAAGCACAGCGGGCGGTTGTTGGACGTCCTCCAGGCATCGGATTTCATTGGGCTTTATGTTCGCTCGTAGGCTTGGCAGTCGAGGGAGAAAAGAAGGAAAGTTCAGAAGGAGCTGGTAGACTTCGAGGGGGTGTGGTGGGACGCATCGAGGTACAGCTCGTACGTAAAGCAGCGGCCTAGTTCAAGCATTAGTGTTGTTGCAATGTATTCGTCAGGGTAGGATTACCAAGCGCCTGCTGCGCTAGATCACGGATGATTCCAGTTAGTATCGCTGCCTGGTCCTGTTGAGGGGATGGTAGCAATTGGCGCAGTTTCCACCGTATGACTTCGAGGATAGGTCCCGGAAGTCATTTGTAGTTGCCGCCGTATCCTGGGAAGCTGCACTGAGATGAGCCGATTGATTACACGGCCCAGTCCTGGCGTTGAGGGTCGATTTAACGGGGGATGTTTCTATTTCAATTTTAGCCACGATCAGGGTTATCTCCTCACAAGGCCAGAAAGTAGAAACTGACGCCTCGCATCAAGAAATCCACTTGCTTATCTGCTGTCAAGTCGGGTTCAGTTCAAGCGAAAGAGGCGATTCATTTCCTTCGACGTAATTGAGCACGGACTCATTTGGGAGCTGGACCCTGAAGTTGAGGAGCATTTCCGGTCATTCTTTTCTGACAATGCTGATAAATACGCTCAAGATCTCTGTTACAAACTCATCCCATGTCGTGCGGGAAGATTTATATTTTTGTACCATGTTCGAGCAGCCGCATGCAAAGCAAAGAAGACGTTGTGGAGCTTCATCTCATCATCCAAGTTATGTACCTCGTCCGTATTGTTGTAGCTGTGTCAAGTAGTTGTTTTTGCTCGTAACTAGACGGTTATGATGGGGGAGGGCCAGGCGTCTTTGAGAGAACACCATGAGGACCTATAGACGGTTGGCACTAAACCTCAGCCTCTTCGAATCGAACGTCACGAGAGAACGTCCGCTCCTTGTCGTCGGAGCACGAGACACGCGAAGAGCAGCCGCCCAGCAGCGACTGCTGGATACACAGCGTTACCCTCTTCCTAAAAATACATCGGCCCGATGAGCTCACAAGAAAAGAATACGGAAGTAAACGCTCACAAGAAGTATGCGGTAGGACGGTGTGTTAAGATTCTAGGGCAGTCCTCACGAAAAGTACGGCTTTATGCGCACGACGTGAACCACGGCGGATTTATGCTGCTGGCGACAGGTAGTGGAAAAGCCGTCTGAATGCACTGCGTACGTGACGTCACTCAGCTGGTGGGCAGTTTGTAGGAGCCAAAATCCTTTTTAGAAGTTTCTCAGAAAGACATCACTGTCGAATTGGAATCCACAGCCACACCATGACGTCCGGTTCGAAAGTCACTACACGGCTGGCGGTGATCGTAATGCTGAGAGTCTCGGCCTGACTGGTTCCGGATGCCAACCCCCACCAGCTGTCCGCTCTACTTAACGCTGAGTAAATTCCTCAGCTCCAAATTTGAGGTTACGGTCGTCCGTGGGGCAATATGTCTTCCAAAATAGTTCAAAACTTCACGGCCATACTATAGAGAGAAGGGAGTCATTGGCGCGGTTTCCTGCCGCACCGTGTTATACGTGCATATGGGGTACGGCAGGATGACATCCCATGACCGGTGTTTAACATCCAGCAAGATCCAGACAACTGATCTTTTCGGGTGCTGTTGAAAATGATGGGCTGTCGTGGCTGCTGGATCCCAACCGGTAGCGGTACTGCGGACTGAGCCGTCATTACTGCCGGAGTCGCCTTCCGGTTTCGGATGGGTCTGTTAGCAGGCCGTGCTCACTTAGCATCCCTTGAAGTCGGCGGCTTGCTCGGTGGGATGTGGGGACTTTCACGGGGTGACAGGAACATGGCTGTTGACTTGGCTAGTTGGAAGAGCCCGAAACATAAAGGCTAGCACATCCTTCAGATGTCGCATCTTGATAACCATGCCAAAACCAGCAAACGAAGAAACTGGCGTTGGTCTGAAAGAATTCATTATTTGTTCTGACTTGCGCCCACAAAAGAACTAAGCGATTTCGCGGCGGCGTTAACAGCAAGCCTGCTCATCAGTCGTCGATATAAAAATGCCCATTACACCCGGCAATGCTCAGTTTGAAGTTGGCGAAGAAACATCTAAAGCTATAAAGAGTGCTAGCATAGGCTGGAACATGGCAGAAACTAATGTGAGCAGCAGGAATCATTTTTCACCTCTCGGTGCAACGTACGTGACTACGAAAACGATAATGCTGCGTCTCGCGGTAACGAGCATGAACAGAGAATACAGAATCGAATCGTGCGCTACAAAGACAGCGATAGACCTGCATGCCAGCGGCTGCCAAAACGAAAAAAAAATAAGATTTTAAATTTTCTCCAGAGCAATCGTGCGCTTCCAAGAGATTTTTTTCCGTGCCGAAAATCGAAAATATAAAGTAATGCTTATGTTCACCTTGCTGAAATCACTCTAGGTGCAAATTATTGTCACACTGAAAATAAGTGGGGCTTTGGGTATATAGAGGCCAAACTTTGAAGGTGTCCTAGGTTATGTCGAAGGTTAAATTAATCATGCTAAAATTAGTTTGGACACCAATATTCGTCAAATTTAGACGATATAGTTAAGACCGTTCGGAGGGCAAGTTTGTCAGTGGCACATCATATTTTACAAGTAGCGACAGAATGTGTCATACTCAAATGGTTTGCGTGCCGTTGGGGTGCAGCTCTCAGGAGTTCAAAGTTTGAGGCCACAGAGATGAAAATTTTCAGGATGACCCACCTGCATTTTGAGGCCACGACTGATTTCTGCTTCCTCGAATTAAGGTTGGACATCAGTTGTAGTCATATTGGGACTGGTCAAAATTGTTGATATTGTAAAAGAAGGCTAGGTCGAGACGGCGAGGTCGTGACGGCAAGGACAGCGAAGCCTTGTCTAGCGTTTTAATCCGATCACGAATCCGGGCGCGCGCCGGAGCCTGCGCCGCGGGACGATGATGATGGTATGTACAAATGAAAGAAGATCATGGCATGTACAAATGAAAAAAGGTTAGCAGAAGGCTCACACAATCTGCCCGGGGGGTCGGAAGCGGCCAGCCTGACCGCTCCAAACTAACCGATGTACCGCGGCGCACAAACGGTTTCAAGCGAGAAACATGAACAATTTCTGTTCCACGGTGACGTCGATCGGCTGGGGGATCAGCAGGCGTGACTTTGTAGTTAACTGGAGAAGTTTGGCTGATGATTTTGTAGGGACCAAGGTAGCGGTGGTGGAATTTGTCACTAAGGCCAGGGGTGCGCAGTGGTGTATAAAGCAGTACTTCGTCACCGGGACGATAAGAGACCACGCGATGCCTAGAATCGTAGCGACTCTTGCGGTCTTCCTGGCACGCTGCTGTGTTGAGGCGGGCAAAATGACGGCATCGGGCCACACGAGATAAGAACTGGGTAGGTACTGATGTGGAGTAGTCGGGCGTAGAGAAGAAGGAAGCGTCGAGAATTGTAGTGGGAGGACGGCCATAAACGAGGAAAAATTGAGATTAACCGGTAGTCCGCTGTACTGATGTGTTATAGGCGAAAGTGAAGAATGGTAGAATAGTGTCCCAATTTCGATGATCCGGACTGATGTAATGGAGATCATATCCGATAAGGTGCGGTGAAATTGCTCAGTCAGCCCGTTAGTCTGGGCATGGTAGCTTGAGGTTGTCTTATGAAGGGTGGATGACGCGTAAAGAACTTCGGCAACGACTGTCGATAAGAAGAACGTCCTGCGGTCACTTAGGAGCACCCGAGGAGCGCCATGACGCAATACAATTGATCTAAAAAAAATTTGCTACTTCTTTATCGGAACCGGTCGGTACAGGAGCTGTCTCAGCGTAGCGTGTAAGGTGGACGACAGCTGTTATAATCCAATGGTTACCCCCATCGGAGAGAGGTAGGGGACCATATAAGTCGATGCCGACTACATCGAATGGCGTGGCAGGAGAGGAAACAGGTTGTAGACTATCAGCGGGCGAAGAAGTCGGCCGTTTGCGACGTTGGCACAGAGGGCAGGATGCGACGTATTTGGCAACGCTGGAAGATAGGCCATGCCAAAAGAATCGTTTTTTCACGCGGTAGTAGGTTTTGTCAACACCAAGGTGACCTGCAGTAGCTTCGTCGTGGAGAGCCGCCAGTATACGTGGGCAAAGCACACGCGGCACGACTGGTATCCAGCGAGTTCCATCAGGGCAATACACGAAGCGGAGTAAGATGCCATCTTCGAGCTTGAAATTGCGAAGTTTTCGGCGAAGCCGAGCATTGGGTGGGTCCGAATCGCCAATAAGGCGGTCGATGATGGGACGGCAGTAGGCATCGGCTAATTGCTGCGAGCGGAGAGCGTGTTCTCAGAATCGTCAAATGAAACTGTTGTGATATACGTCGGGGAAAGAGATTGTCGGCTGTGGTCATAGGTGGAAATGCATTGGGAAGAAAAACAGCAAGCCGATTCCAAAAGTGGACAGCGAGAAAGAGCGTCGGCGTCTTGGTGTTGGCGACCCCATTTATAAGTGACGTCGAAATTGTATTCTTGCAGGCGTAGAATCCAACGGCCAAGTCGGCCTGTCATATATTTGAGCGAAGAAAACCAGCAAAGAGCATGGTGATTGGTCACAACTGTGAAGTGCCGACCGTATAGGTAAGGCCGAAACTTTTGAGCAGCCCAGACGACGGCAAGGCACTTATGCTCGGTAATGGTGTAGTTTTTCTCAGCTGGAGTCATAGTCCGAACGGCGAAGACAATCACTTTCTCAGGAGAAGTTGCATCGCGCTGCAGAAGTACAGCGCCAAGACCGAGACCACTGGCATCAGTGTGCAGGATGGTTGGAGCGCTGTCACTGAAGTGTCAAAGAACAGGGTCTGACATGAGGGCGTGCTTCAGGTTATTAAAAGCAGCTTCGCACTGTTCAGTCCACACGAAAGGGCTGCGTGCGTTAAGTAGTTCATGAAGTGTAGCAGCAATACTTGCAAAATGCCTTTTAAAATGCCGGAAATAAGACGCAGGCAGAGAATACTGCGCAATTCTGTAGTCCGTTGTGGACGAGCAAAGTTCAAGACCGCGAGGATTTTTTCAGGGTCTGGACGAATGCCGTCATGGCTGACTAGATGTCCCAATATTTTAATTTCCTTCTGTGCAAAGTGGCACTTCATGGTGTTGAGCTGAAGGCCCGCTGACGCGAGACACGTGAGGACCTCATTCAGGCGCGTGAGAGGGTCGTTAAAAGTTGACTGAAAGATGGCAATGTCATGCAAGTAAAATAAACAGGTTCTTCATTTTAGGCCACAAAACACCGTATCGATCATTCTTTCAAATGTCGCTGGTGCGTTACAAAGTCCGAAAGGCATAACATAAAATTCGTCAAGGCCATCGGGAGTTGCGAAAGCGGTTTTTTCTTTAGCATAGGTATTTGCCAATAACCTGAGCGGAGGTCCAAAGTCGAGAAATATTCGGCGCCTTGGAGATAGTCAAGGGCGTCATCAATTCTTGGCATTGGGTATACATCTGTGCGGGTAATTTTGTTGAATTCGCGGTAATCAACTCAAAAGCGTACCGAGAAGTCCTTTTTTTAATTAACACTACTGGGGAGGACCATGGGCTTGTCGAGGGACGAATAATATTGCGATGGAGCATGTCATTTACATTTTCTTCAATTACTTTTCGTTCAGAGAGAGAAACCCGATAAGGCTGTCGGCGAACGATAGAGTTACCTTCAGTCATGATGCGATGGTGCGCAACACTAGTTCGTCCCAGTGGTGGGGAAGTGGCATCAAAAATTCTTGGTGGTGTCGAAGCAATGTCAGCAGTTCTTGGCGTTGGTTCGGCGTGAGGTTAGGATTAATAGCCTTTGTGAGAACCGAAAGAGACGCGTCTAGCGAAACACGGTGCTGAGGCAGAGGAGCGGTGAGCACCATCAAGGACAAAGGTTGAACATCCACCATGCAGGGGAGAGAAGTTCCTTTTGGGAGTACGAGGGATTCACGTGAAGTGTTAGTGGCCGCTACTGTCGCTGAGCCGTTGCAGAACCTCACAGGACTAGATGGGAAGGCGATACCGCGTGCAAGATGACGATAAGACGGTGCGATGAGTACGTTCCCGTCAGTGATGTGGTCAAAAACAACGGTAAGCATTTTTTCGCACTGAGGAGGCAAAACAGTATCAGCGGCGGCAACGAGGGGATCATGTCGTTCAGAAACTTCAGATGAAAAATCACTGTCACATGGATAACACGGTCGCCACAAGAAATTGACGCCGAAGCGGTTGACAAAAAATCCCATCCAAAAATCATCAGATGCGCACATGGTGAGAGCACAGCAAACTGCACTGCACATGATGGCGGACGCCGTCAATAACAACTCGTACAGTGCACTTGCTAAAAGGTGCAAAGGGACGTCATTGGCTCCACGGAGTGTAGGCCCATCCTATGGTGTCGTCACTTTTCGCAAACGGTAGCACAAATTAGCGTGAATGACAGAAATTGCAGCTCCTGTATCAATCAATGCTTCGACCGGTTATCCTTCAGCGAAAACAGAAATCGCATTATACGGGCGATCTGGAGGACTTTTGGTAAGTTCGCAGAGTGCAGTTGGACCTCCGGAAACTGCAACGCTTAGTTTTCCGGATGGCGGACAGGGAGAGTTGTTGCGGGTCGGAGAGGGGAAACTGAGCTGCGGTATGGGGATAGGGACCGACGTCGGGATGTATGGGTTCCACGAGGCTCAGACGAGGATTCTAGAGTTGGGGATGATCGTCGAGGTGGGCTTGGAATAAACCGGCGTTGATAATATGACGTTGGAGGCATGTTACTTTGGAAGGTATCGTAACCACGGCGCTAGTTCTGGAGGCGGCGACGACAGAAGCGGGATATATGTCCTCTAATGCCACAGTAATAGCAAATTGGTCGGGAGGGGCGCCAAGGTGCGTAATAGGGTGGTGCAGGTTGAGCCGTCGCTATTGCATTGACGTGATTGTAGGTTGCTGCCGATCGGGGCGGGGGAACCAAAGGAGGGGGAGATGCTGCGACGTGCGCGTGAGTCGGTACTGGGCGGTGTGCAGGAGGGTCAGATGCCATAGGTTGGGTGACTGTTGCCAGCTCTTCTTTGATGATGCTGCGGAGGCCGGTGTCATTAGAAGTTACGAAAGAATGATCGCACCCGTGTCGGCTTGAGGGCCTGGAGCTCCTCGCGGATGATGGCTCGAATAAATGCCCGCAGATCGAGATCAACATAGGTCGGGCCAGTAGCGTTGGCGGGCTGAAATTGGGAGGACTGCAGCTGGTCGATGCGTTGGCAGGTCGTAATAATGGAATCAATAGTTGAAGGATTCTGAGCGACTAGGATGTTATATGCCATAGAATTGATTCCTTTCAAGACGTGGTGTACTCGTTCGGGTTCCGCCATGGTGGGACTAATACGCCGGCAGAGTGCAAGTATGGCCTGTATGTAAGACACATATGACTCATCAGGACCCTGAAGGCGTGAAGCGACCTTGGTCTTCGCGATCTCAGTCCGAACTGCCGGGTCGGCGAAGTACTATCGGAACTGCTGTTTAAAGGTGGGCCAAGTACTATCGGAACTGCTGTTTAAAGGTGGGCCAGTTAGTTGTGTGGGGCTCACGGTTGATGAACCAGTTCCTGGCAACCTCAATAAGGTAGAAAGAGACGTTGATAAATTTCAGAGCATCGTCCCACCGGTTGTAGGCACTGCAGCGTTCATAGATGTCAAGCCAGTCACCAACGTCTTCATCGCGACGACCAGCGAACAGTGGCGGGTCGCGCTGTCGTGTGGGCACAGTAGGAGGGGGTGGTGCAGCCAAGGTAGAGGGGCCGGCCTGTTCGTGGGTACTGTCCATAGACATAGCGATGGTGGCAGTTGGCAAACAGGACCGGAACGTAGCTCCAGCGAGAGGCAGGACCCAAGGCAGCAAGGGGATCAAATTTCACCTCCACCACTTGTGAAAGAAGACTAAGTCGAGACGGCGAGGTCGTGACAGCAAGGACAGCGAAGCCTTGTCTAGCGTTTAATTCTGATCACGAACCCAGGCGCGCGCCGGAGCCGGCGCCGCGGGACGATGATTATGGTATGTACAAATGAAAGAAGAAGATCATGGCATGTACAAACGAAAGAAGGTCCACAGAAGGCTCTCAATATCCAGTGATAAAACTTGAGGGTTGCTCATATAATTTTCGACGTCACCACAAACGTACTGAACCTAAATTAAGCAAGAAACCTATTTTGCACCAATATGGACAAAAACTTATTTAGGGGGTCTAGAAAGCGAAGTTTTTGCAGGTGCATACAAAGAATGCTTGGGGCACGAGAGGGTTTGATACGAAGACTCAGGGAGCGGAGAACGTTTGTTAATCTTCGCTTCTCGTCAGGACAGCAAAAGTTACTGACTGGCAGATTAATGAAGGAATGAAGCCAACAGTCGGTGAGGGCAAGGAAAGCGTAGGGGATGTTACTTATTGTCCTTTTTTAATGTTTACTTGGATAAACAAAGAAATTAATAATGTAATCTTGTTTAGGGGATGATAATTAAACACAAAGTAGCAGAAAAAACAACGTGCCGCTGGTGGGAACCGAACCCACGACCTCCGAATATCGCGTCCGGTGCTCTTCCAACTGAGCTACATCGGCCGCTGTCCCCCCCCCTGCTACTTGCTTGGGTATTTATGTTGTCTGTAAACGAACCTTGAGTGTTCACCAGCGCCACCCTCAAGCATAGTGGCGGACGTAGAACGTCCTTTGTTACCGCCAGCGTCACGTAGAACGTGATCAAGAGCGAGGGCGAAAGCTGTGCTAGGACCCTGTTACGCTACCTATGGCTTCAAGACTGCCAGAACCGAGACCCCCGTAAGCTACAAGCAGATCAATTAAGGGGAAATGAGGGTGCTCGTTATAATACATGAAGGAAAGAAGCCAACAGTCGGCGAGGCCAAGGAAAGCATAGGGGATGGAATTTAATGTCCTTTTTTTAATGTTTACTTGGATAATCAAAGAAATTAGTAATGCAATCTTGTTTAGGGAAGATAATTAAACACAAAGTAGCAGAAAAAACAACGTGCCGATGGTGGGAACCGAAGATTACATTACCAATTTCTTTATCCAAGTAAACATTAAAAAAAAGGACATAAAGTAACATCCCCTACGCTTTCCTTCGCCTCGCCGACTGTTGGCTTCTTTCCTTCATGTATTATAACTAGCACCCTCATTTCCCCTTAATTGGTCTGACTGGCGGATTGTTAACCGATACGGGCATGTTAGGTTTCGGTTTGCTTGCCGATATCCCAACGTCATTGACAATGGGAGCTAAAATAATTGCGTGCTAAAACTTTTCGTAAGAAATGGTTTCGGACTCTATCGCCCCCTGGTCGCCTTCGTGAAAGCAGGCATAATTATTACATTCTTGGGAGTGAAGAGCAGTCTTATAATGGGTCATAAAGCTTTCTGAGTGATGCCTTCGTGTCAGTCATTTCCGCCTGTTTTCATAAGGCTCCTATACTCCGGGATGTGGAGTGGAGAATATGTAAACTATTGACCTAAACTTTAGGAGCGGCCCAGCTAAACTTGAAAATAACGGCGGAGTTGTCTGCAGTCGAATTAGGCTGGACGCTATATTTTGGTGAAATTTGGTGAAGTCTGATTTCTTTGTTACAGATGGCCAAGCTTCGAGGGTGGCACACCTACATTTGGAGGACACCACTTAATGGACGATGCGCGAATCACGTTGGAAAGCCATTTTTGTCACAATCTTAGGTGGTCTGATAATAAGGGTCCATTTGGCCAAATTTTGGGGGTTCTTGCAGACAGAGATGCTCTGATGCATATGCAGAACTCGTCTCGTTATATCTACTGAAGTGTAGTTTTGTGTCCAGCTGTTCCGTTTCGTTGCCAGAATGGTGCCTCTCGGTTAATAACAATTTTCTCCTAAACGTCGCTGAAAGCGGGAACTAAAGTAATTGACGCCTAAAAACCTTCATGTTCTTTAGAACTTTGCTGTTTTGTATTTAATTCTGAATATTCAGCATACACATCGCTCTCAGATTAATCTGCGAAAAGCTTCTACTTGCTCAGTTGATTATTCCAAAGGACTGGGGTGCTTAGTGAACCGCAATTAGCCACCCCAGGCTTATGCCTTGAGGCACACGTGTGAGTTTGCTGTGCACTAACCCATTTTTGTAGTTTATAGGGAATCAACCTGCTCTTGTGACGCAATTTATATGTTTGGGTAGTATTATCTTTCCCCAATATATGTTTTAAATACTAACATGATTTAGGTGAGGGTCTACTAGCTGGAAGCATACACCCTTCTTGAACATGGAATAAACAAAACAATGTTTCAATATCATTTATTTTTATGTTCATCCTTTCCGTTTCCACGACAGACAAACCTATCGGTGGCAACAAGAACATGGCCAAAGGTATATTAAACCTGCAACAAAATTAGTTATCAATTAATGCGACAACTCGACTTAACAGCATTGGTTTGATTTGTGTATTTCCTATGCTTACCAGGTAGGATATCAATTCCATATCAATAAAAATACATAAGGCCTTTATTGACTCGATGGAGAGAAACGTGCAGGAGTATGATTTAGTGCGAATGCATATGATATCTCATCGTATATTCTAAATGCATTCTAGAACGCCTACTACTATACAGACGGATTATGTCAACATGATCTGGATTTGAGCGGATGGTGAGGCCACCGACATTTTTTTATCCTTTATTTCGAGGATGTAAGACACCCTGGCGGAGGTTTCTGCGCAGAGCAGCTCGGCTTATCTGCATATTTTTCTGCATGTTCTTCCCAGATCTCGGACTTCTGAACGTGGATGATTTTATTGCAAAAGAAAAGAAAATGAAATTTTACACAGTGTAAATAAATCTGAAATATGTTTTGAATCCTACAGCCTTAGCTTGAACGTGCACAATTTTGTTGGCAGGCAGGGAGTGATAGGGGTATCATTTGGTTAGAAAATATCATTGCCATAGAGAACACATAACATTGAAAATATGCAGCTAAAGTAAGAAGATGTTGTGCAGAAGATAATAATATGCTTGGGTGCAATAAATTAATTTAGATTAAAACGCTGTTGCTGTTCTAAGTGCCACGAACATGACTGAGCAATATACAACAACGTAGCATGTATAGGCACTACAAATTAGTGGCCGGCGCACTGAAGTATGCATAGAATATTTAGTCATATAGATGTTCTAATAAAGATTCATTCCTCAGAATTAGGTACCAACGTGCTTGTTGTAGATGATGTCTCTAATACATTCAGATCAGAGTTATCCCGCATGAACGTATAGCTTACCAGGATTTATCAAATCACCCTTGCGTCACTTTCTTGTAAAACCGTCACATTTTTTTTCACACTCGTCCAACGATCCAAAGTTGTTGCAGCTGTCGCGATTGCCGATTTTCATAGCGCAGCGTTGCTCGGTGTGGTTGAAATAAGCAACATTTTCCCTATGGTAACCATTGTTTTCAGGCTCAGGGCACGCGCATCCTGCAAATATTAACATGTCCTTCCTTACTGCAACATCACAGTGGAAAAGGTACTGTTCTCGAAGTTAATATAAATGAACTGCCCTTTTTGAGAGATCAAAACCCTTTTCGTCAAGTGCTAATTTTTATTCGCTGTCGAAAACTTGGAAAATATGTACATTAATCAGGGCTGAGCTATTCCGCATTAACAATATGTGCTAAATTTTAAGCAGGTTGAGAAGCACGTTACGCATTTCAAGTGTAACAAGTTTGACGGAAACAATCATGCAGAATGCCGACGAACACAATCTTTATTTTGGCAGTCATCAAGGTGTGTATAGCTGTTTGCGCGCGATTCACCATCAACGTAACTGTTAAATCATCCACATCATCTGTTGTACCGGGAAACATGGGTTCATAAACAAGTATTGCAAGTTTGATGATATACTGTCCCCTCTTGCAAAATCAGTAAAATCAGTCTCATAGTGATCAGAGTGATGAATCTTGTGTACACTGCAGTACTCGCGCTGGAACAGTGCTTTGACGACGTTGCTGTACTGCCGACTGAGCTGCTACCTGTTCATTAACTACAGGCTCGTCTCCCAATGCTAAAAAATAAAATTTATGTGACAAAACTGTGGAAAGCCAAAGGAGGCGTCAGGTACACGCAACGACAGGCGTTTCATATCCACTGAATCATGACATGACCAAAATATTGGCTCAAAGTTTTAAAAATGGTAAAAACAGGCAATAACTTTTGTGTAAGCACTGTTTTTTTTTTATTCCATAGACACATCTAGAATCTATCTAGTGAGAGCCTCCATTAGAGATTCCTATCAAATAAACGTCCCACAAATAGGAAATGAAGGCATATCAATTACATCTTTGCAGCAAAATATTGGCGCGTGTCATTGCGACATTTCAAACTTTCTTAGCGAGCGTTAGAGCTGATTTCGCATAGTCAGAGGGGCAAGTTTTGAATTATTCCTCGACGGACTGTTCTGAGCCTACAAAAACTGGTTGCTTCTAAAAAGGATGAAAATGATATCTTAAAGAGCTAGTAGATAGTGATCTCAAGTATAGCAACGTTTTTTTCTCATATGCCTTAAAATGTTTCATTTCAATAAATTCCACATAAGTTTTCCTCGTAGGTAGATCTTAAAATATATACAAAAATCTATAGGAACCAAGTGGAAATGAACACATATAGGAAAGGACACTTTCAATTTCAGAGAGCAGCGATAAAAAATATAGGTGATTTGAATTGACATGAGCTCAGAGCGAAACATTAATATTTCGCCTGTTGTCTCATTAGGCAGCGAGCTGCTCCTATTGACCATGATTTATCCATGCCTTTATTTTACTCGTGAGCGCCCATTCCATCGAATTTATTAAAGCGATCACTATTGCGGTACTCGGACATATGCCACTTCTCATTCAGCTCTCTCTGTCCTTTTATTACTCCGTCGCTAATGGAAGTAATCATCAACTGAGTCTCCGTGTAGTATTGCATCGCCATGATTTGTTGCTTTTTCACTTCAGGAATATCATCAAAGGGCACATCGGGCTCCTAAATTAGACTGTTTTTTTTTCTTTCTGCTGTTACCTATGTGGTGTTCCTGATAGCTGCAGGCTTTGAGTGCATTTTATAAGGTGTTTTAAAAAATACGATAACGGCTCCTGCTGCCGAGCCAGAATTTCATGCCAGCCAGTTGATTTTTATCAACTGGCTTGCATGAACCATTTTTATCTTCTAGAGTCACTGAGAGTTAATCATTATTTTTTTCTCGTAATATTTCTTACAAACAAGTAGTTTTTCTAAGCAGAGTTGTTTTCTTGCAACTCCAATTACCACGTTCTAAGACTGAACGGTAGTTTTCGAAGCACAGAGCATAATCTTGACATTCAACTCTTTGTGACTACCATAACACGTTACTCCTTGCACGTATATAGGTTCGGCCAAAAACTCAGAAATACGCTTCGATTATTTGAAAGGTCCTCACGCGTTGTGCAGAAACGATAAGATGGTTGGAAACATATCTGAGTACACCAGCAGCATGTGCTAAAGAATGCGATATGCCTCTTCTTTGTAAAAGCTTAAGACGTGACAAACGTTTTGCAGTCTAGGCGTGCAGCGCATAATTTGCACTGGGGCTTTTCGTGTTTTCCAAGTATTTCCTGATCTCACCTTTGGGGGCCTAAGAAATTAAAAATACCTTAATAATAAAATTTTCACCCTTCGATTTTCTTTCAATTGTTGGAGGCATATGTTCTAGTCAGATCCAGTAAGCAGAAAAAAAAAAGCGGTGTGATAGCAAATCTTCGCCTCTTAACAAGCCTCATATAATGCCTGCTGGCCTTTCGTCATTACGCAGACACAAGTGAAATTTTAGCGGTTTTTGACTGTTTAATGTTTTTCATAACTCATTGCATAAAATATTCGTAAAACAATCTGCGAAGAGCAATAGTATGTAGCCAGGTATAGAGTAATACTGTGTAGCCTAGTCATATAAACGTCGCTCTCTACTCCATTCCTTTTGGTATCGAAACGTTTATGTAAGTAATGTTGTTAATTATTATAATTTAAAGATGTGAAGTCAATTTTCTTGACCAGTAGGGCAAAGTGCGTAAACGATCCTGATAGCGGATGTACCCCGAATGTCGATATTTCCCCTGTTTGAAATATATTTCGCAAAAAATGTAACCCTCGTCTAAAAAGATATAATCTTTATCGCCCGGTTCAGTGAAAACATATACGAGCGTGCTCCAGCAAAGTGCATAAACGTTTCCACTGAGCTTTCTTATTCTCGCGCGTCTTCTTTAAAGGAAACATTACAAGTAAATACGCCTGCCACGCGCTCGTGGCATATGGTCTCGCACTAGGAATGTGCTCGTATAGCTGCGCCTAATTGACGCTCACCCATAAGATCTTTGGTCATGTGCAAATGTGAATGCATTGAAAAGCAGAGGAGTACCTGCCACTGCACGCGCACTTCACTGCGTACGAGCCCACGACTCTCGCGTGATTACCCTAGCTATCGATAGCTCACGTTCCTGTACTCTCCTACGATCATATATAAGCCGCCTTGAAAATGTAAGACTAATGCTTGAGGTAAGTGAAGCAGTCGATGGTTGATTTAGCAAAAAATTGTCATCAATTTTTTTACCGATCGACACCTTTCGGCCAAAGGCACAGAGCACGAAGAACATCCGTAAATATCTTAGGTCTCTTTAGTCACAATAGAACATTTGACTGCCACCGAATTAGCTTTTACTGAACCCGACTTTTCATTCAGTGGGCTAGCAAAGACATTGAAGAAGAGTCGAACCGAGTGAACTAGGTCTAAATCTCACGGTACTAAATGTCCCTCAGTTGTACGACTGATGTTGCTATCTAAGCATTTGTCTGTCTTGGTTTACTCCGTATTATTTACACACAGTATGTATACTGTCACACTCGGCCTGTGCTTGTTCAAGCTAAGCGCGCAGTTGATATTTGTTTGGAAACTCACCAACTCAAGCTATGCTCCTTTGCGCGTAGCTGTTGCTGACATGTCGGCTGGCCTTTGGTGTAACAAGACGATCCGAGTTTAAATCGGCGCTAAAGATGACCCGTGGTGATGGGTTGAAAAACCGTGAGAATTGTACACGAGAAAAGCTCGGCGCTGCGAGTGGGCTCTTCTTTTTCTGGACCTGTGCAACACTCATTCTTGAAAATTGCGGGATCAAATTTTCTCTCATTTTTAGACGCAGTCAACAATCGCTAATGTCGCCGAACAATTTCACAAAGTGACTCCTTGCTTTCGAGTCCTGTTCTTAATTCAGAAGCCACACAACTATCGTTTTCTTCATTTTACCATTTTAAGCATGTTTGGAAGTAGTCCATAACCTTATGAGTGCTACCTTGGTATTAAACATCTTGCACAAAATTGATAAATTATGAAAGAGAGCGCACACTCGAAGCTACGATTAAAACTATAGTCGGATAGCAGATAATGTATTCAATAAAACATTTTGTTGGGCTAGCTGGTGACACATTTTTGAATAAAAAGGTTGTGCAATAAGAACGAGGACAGAGTAAACAGAGCACAAAAACGAACGCTAGAAATCCTGAAAAAGTCTACCTTGACGACATAACACTGGTGAGTTGATAGTCATGATTTGCGAGTACTTGCCAAATGGCTTTTATCTCAGCCTGTTTTGCTAGTTATTTTTCTTCCATGGACCGGATCCACTGTTACTAATTAGATATATTCGCCTACCACATCCAGAGTTTCCCTACACTTTGTAAACTGCTGTTTCTTTCAGAGGCTGTTGAGAATACCTTAGTGGCCTTCATAACACTTTTAAAGCCTAGCTATGCTTCCGCTTTTTCTAACTAGGTCGTTTCGCCTTTGTAATTTATCCCCTTTCGTATTAGCAAAGCAATATTTCAGTGCATAGCACATTACTGAGGTATTCTCAATCAAATCTTATACTGTTATAGTTTCCAAGTCTGAATGCTCCTCTAAGCATGATGAAATTATTACTGTCTATCACTTCTAAGTAGGGACTTTATTAGTTTCATTATGAAGCGCTATTGTCTGTGTGCATGCAGCTGGAAAAAAAAAAGAAATTTAAACTGCTTTTCCATATGCGTCCTGTGCATACTTATTCCACAAAGGCTGCATCACTATTAATGTTTCGGCAGAGCCCAATGCTTTCTCGTACTTATTAACTATAATGTAAACCGAAAACATGAAATTTATATCTTAGCTTATATCTATTGTGAGTCTTGTACGGTAAGAGTGGCTATTAGCTGAAATAAGGGAATAAGAAAGCGCACAAAAGGGGTTAGTGACATTTGACTGCCTTTCATAATATAAAGTGTTCCTGACGTGCCCTGTTGCAATTAATAAACCACATAAGATTGTGAACATTGCTCAATTAACGTAAATTGAAAGCATCATTCATGAACCTTGAATAAATCAGCATTTTATGCATACTTAGTGAGCTTGGAGAACACTTTGCCACTCAAACTATGGTGCTACCGGCACTTCATTTGGTGTGGTTAAGAAGCTGTTACTGTGAAAAGTTCCTATGCCCGACCTAAATAACTAACAGAAGGGCGTCATGACTTCAAAACAGCTTGTGTTTAGATGAAAACTTTTTATCCTCTTCTTAGATAATAACGTTGAGTTTGCATTTATAAATGGTCAATTTATAATTGTACAGACTTTCATCGTGAGCACCATGTCGTTTTGTTTTTACGTGCACTTGCCGAGGATGACTTAACGTTAGCCGATGCCGTCAGACATTCGAAATGATGTGTTTGTCTCGCCCTGCTGCGTACCTGCGGGCGTCATCTTTCATACCTACTAAAGCATAAGCCCGAAAATCAGAGGCAGCTGTATTTCAAAGATGGTACCGGGATTTTATGTTCATTGACAACATCAAATGGATCGCGAACAGAAAATCTTAGCTGCAGCAAGGGCTTATTGTTTAGGTTATGTCGGACCCAAGCAAGATCTTCAGAAAATCACAATTGACCACACCAGTATCGCTCTATAGGCTAAATTAACAGTGATAAAAATGCATATTTTCTCCTTCAAGGACAGTTGTTTATTTTTAAGTTGAAAATAAAGAAACTTTCCGTGTTATTAGGCGCTTAAATGCGAACTACACTACATTGCCTAACTCTGTGAATACCAGATTTCTTCAGTGATCACGCTATTCACAAAATTGTCGAAGCAGCCTCGTTTCATCATGAAGCACGTTATCTGGTTTTAATCCTGAATGACGTTTCTTTGTTTAAAAAAAGTACTCGTAATGAACAACCTCGTTTCAAGTCGATAGTGAGAAATATAGAAAGCCGGTACTCTCAGTCTTCTTCTGAATATCAGTCTGAAGTAAATAAAGTTGTGAACCGCTATTCGTTCTTAATTTAGAGTACCGTAAACGTGTCAACCTGTTTGTTTTCTGCTTTTCTTCAGAAGACAGGACGACTAGTTATGAGATGCACGGTATAGTTAAATAACACCGGTGCTATAAATGGTTTGTCATAGGTGATGAACACAGATCGAAAACCGCTTAGCTCTTACTGGGTCGAGGTTCTTTGTGTTCTTTAACACACTCACCGTAGTTGCCTGCTAACACCAACTAGTTCAGGCATATGAGCTAAAGGTAAGGGCCAGTATGCTCTGCTTTGATTGAACCCACGAGATTTTCGAAATGCACGCTTTATTCGACAATAAAGGTTTCAGTAGATCGGTTTTGGTATTGAGGAAAAAATATACTTCCTTTTATTGTACATTCAAAGTTATTCTGAAATTGGTAGATACTCACCCATAGGGTATTGACACTTGTTTTCATCGTCGTCTCTACATCCTGCAATAAAAACAAGCCTTTACTGCAACTTCGATCTTGAATCCTTCCTGAAGCGCTTTCGCGGCGAAGATGAAAATACCCTCCAACTCGGAGCTCACTGCGCCTTTCCTTTTTTTCTGGTATGTGTGGTAGCGGTAGGAGCAGCGCAGGTGGCATGACAAGCTATGCAAAATGCTTATGCAGCGCACTTTCGTTTTCACAAAAAGCGCCTCAATCTTAAAATTTTCATTCTGGATCCACTTTATATGGAGCCCACGAGGCAATGTTATTAAGATGTCTCAGGGTAATATCACCGATAGCTTTGCAAACTTACTTTGCTCTCAAGCGCGCATATAAGAACTGGCACATTTCTTCGATTTCTATTGTTATCAAATGCCTATTATTACTACGTTAAGGTGATATTTTAAAACATTTTTTTCTTTCCTTGATGAGTGCATGATTTCTTCAAAAACAAGCGTCATTGAATGGCTGAACATCCTTGAACTCCAGGTAATCCGGATGGTTACTACTGCGATCTTCCTGACGGCGTAACTAAAATTACCTGCAGAGACAACGCCTGCCGGCACGGTTGAGCTGCATACTCACAACGACAATAGTGAGGAGCCAAGAATTTGCCGTTTTTCTATTTTTGAGAAATATATTCACACACTTCTTTTCCTTGCCATTCTTATTTTAGCATTTTTCTTCTCCTCTCACATTGAAGCACAGCATTTCAGCGGCATTTACTACTCGCTGAAGTCTTAGCAAGCAACACGCCAATATTTGTTTTATATTCTTGTTTTATTTAACAAGAAATAACTAAAGACTGGAAACAAGCAGAAAAAAAGCTTAAAAGTGTTGGGCGTGTGAGGCTATAAGTTGTTTCATTTTCAACCATTTTCATGAGGTTACGACACGTGTCTTCTGAATTTGAAGCACCAACCAATATTTTTCGTCTTGGCAGCTTTGATTCGAGCTCCGAAAGCTTTGTTGGTACAGGAGTGTCGGTGAAAACTTTAATATCTTTGATTAAATTTGCCAGTAAAGTGGCCAAAATATTGCCGGCAATTATAGGCAGGATGCCGTTGCTAAGGGAAATTATTTTGGCGCAGTTACGAAAATATTGCGAAGTTATGAGAGGATATGTTACACCTTAAAGAATCTGTGAATAGTTTATTGGTAGTCCACATAAGATTTAGCAAAACTGAATTTCTTCTGAATGAATTTCTTCCGAGAGCACGCATCGCACAGATTTTGCTGCCGGTAATAAATTGCGATATGGTACGGTAACACCTGCTATTCCCCAACATCACGGAGTTTGACACAACAATTACATTTTAAAATAATCGTCCGGTAAAATAACCGTCACAGAGATCATGACAAAGATGCTTATTCCATAAGATAATTATTCCATAAAGATCAATTCTTCATACTCTGCAGAATTGAGCCATATGTCACCATCAGGACAAATACCATAGCGGTCAGTCACAGAAATTCCTGCATAGCAGGCACAGCTATTGACGATAGCCTCATTGAACTCGTTGAACGCGTCGAAAAAAAAGAGCCTTCATCATGCAGCCTTTGGGGAATTCATATTGTTATGTGGAAGATTCACAGTCCGATAGCTTTCCGTTTACGACGTCGTCTTTTGGGAGTCTGTTGCACTTGATCATTCTCAGCCCGAGCAGCGAATACCGCTAGATACCAATAAAGCCAAATAGTGAATGCTATGAACGATCGAAACCGTCGGCTTCGTTACCCAACACTGACATATAATGAAAGACTAATCTTACCAGAAATGGTAAATGAATTCCTGTAGAATAGAATCCTAGTGCAGTTCTCACAACTTCAAGCAGTGTCTGAATATTAAACTATATGCAAGAAGATCTGTAGTCCAAACAAATGAGCAAACGTGGCAGTGTTCGAAAGACCGTCTTCATTCAGCTGCTACATAAGCTTGCTTTGAAGGCGCAATAATTGACGGCAGTCTATGTCTGCTAATCTCTCAAAGATGATTGGACCTGCGATGCTTTGATCAGCGCTCCCTCAGCTAGGGGTATGGATATGCCACTCTCTACCACATAAAGGTTACCCGCACCCTGTTACCCTCAGTCCGATGTTGCATCGGCATCATACTCATTACGTTGAGAAAGAAATCATTTCTGTTCGAAATTTTTATCATTTTCTATAAACTACGGCCTCAGAATTATTGTTTTCTTGTAGGCAGGTGCTTTAGAATGCAAACATTTATTGGTAAGCCTCCGAAATGCAAATTCATGCAAATTATGTCCTGCTTTGCCGATGCCACACCTGACACAGGCATGACATTTGCTTTCGACATAGCATTTGTAGGGTGTCAATTTCACAAAATAGCAGCACCCTTAATGAAGTAGTTCGTGTACATGGGTTTAAATACTGGAAGTAATAGATGCCTAATTTATGATCTGTGAAGAATTTTAGTCTTTCGGCTTTCCACGATCAAACATTCTCTGCACTTCTAGCCAACGCTCCACTTTTACTGAGTTGACAGGAGCTGGAATAATTGGGCTGTCATTGTTTGAGTGATAATGTAATCAACGACTTCAGCAGTGAAGGAGTGGCTAGATTGCTTCGAAGCAAATTTTTCTTTTAGGCACACGTAATAGTAACAAACATATTCCACACACAATACTGCTACTTTTGACCACAGGTAATTTGCACAAAACGTCAAACTCCAATGAGCTGCAGCTTAGCACACCTGATAAAATGTTAAGTAAACCTGTAAAATGCCGAATTTTGCAATTATCTTCACTATGCCATAGAAAAGTACACTCTGCAAATCAATATTGTTCTACAAACAACTTAGTTAAGTAAACCACGAAAACTGACTTACTTGGATCATCAATTTGTTTAGCAAGAACGAACTTGCCGAAGACGGCCGCCAGAAAAATGAAACAGGCAATCCTACTCATCTTGCTGGTGTACTTGGGAGAAGTGTGTTGAATGGCATGACTGAAAATGTATATATAGTAGAGCACCGTGCGTCAGAAAGAAAAAGGAAGATTAAAACATTTCGGAGAGAACTTGAGTCCTTCATTTTTATTGCCGTGATCTTTTCTGTTTCAATAATCGCAAAGGCATTTCTATGCTTTTCACCTTCAGCGCTAAGCCTATAGGAAACGTTAACTTTTAAAAAATACTACACAAACATTTGCAACCCTCGTGATAAAGGTGACTTCTCAGTGCCGCATTTACCTTTATGTGACAATCAGAATACCTTATTCTACCTCCTATTAGTCGCCTCTACTTAGATATATGCAAGATATAAAGAGGACGAAAAATGAAAAAGCTAAAGTGTAGAAGGAAAAGTAAATACCAAGCATATATGGAGAAATATTTTCAAAGCTCTTCTACGCATAGGAATTTCCTGAACAAAACGGCTCTGATTCCATGAATATAGATGTTTCGGTATACTGAAATAGGCTGAAAGGTAGAAAATATAGTTCGTAGCAAAATATTTTTGAGACATGAAAATATATTACGGTTTGCTAACACAAATCATATATTAGACCTATGTATTCATCATGTATTGATTCATATATTAGACCGAATAATTATTGTGCAAGTTCCCAGAAGAGGTTCTGCATTTTGGCTTAGCCAGTGTAACTAGAATCTTGGAAACAAAGTATGTACACCGATATGAGGTGCCACTTTAAAACTCGAAGCCGCTTGCACGATGTCAAAGGGCGTTCTAACTCTTACAGTGGATAAGTTCTCTGCTAAGAAAACGAGAAATCCTGGACACTTTAGCAGTACTACATCAAACAATGCGTTCCGCCCAATGCGTGAGCAGAACATCGTCTTTAATTAGCAGTGTCTAAACTGACGTGTTTTAGAGGGGCTCCTGAAGATATGGTAAATTATTGAAGAATAAGAATAAAAATTAGAGCGCAAATATTTTTGATTCACCGGGTGCTACTAGCTCCTCAGGGTGCGAATAAATATATATTCGCAACAATGAAACTGATGCCAATAAGAAAATTTCCCACGAGACCAAATATTTGGGTGCATTGGCAGAGATGCCGTAATTAGGAATAAATAAAGACAAAATTAGAGTGCAAATAATTTTTTATTCACTGGTTGCTACTTAGCCCCTCAGGGCGCGAATAAGTATATATTCGAAACAATAAAACTAATGACTATAAGAAAATTTCCCAGGAGACCAAATATTTTTGGTGCATTGACAGAGATGCCTTAAATAGGATTAAATAAAGACAAATGCAATGGCGCATGCATGATATAGTGCGCTGGTGAAAACATTTACTGCCAGAACATCTAAGGATGTTAACACCTCCCTCTTCCTACATGGCACGAAACAACGCTTAGGAGGCCGCCATAAAGAGCAGAAGACATTCTTTGGAGAGCTATTCGCTTCAGTGAATCGATGATGGCCCGACGCTGGTCGATAACAGCTAAGCTAGTCAGGAGAGTGCCCCAGTATCACTCCGCCGTGGTTAGGGAAAGCTGGTGTGGGAAGGTAGGCTATGTCAGGAGGATGTCAAGAAAGTATCTCGGTTTCCCGCAGATCTTACAGGAGGGCTACAACTCATCGGAGTACTGGGCATGTAGGAGAATAGGGCAGATAGTCGTACTTGTCTGAAGTCGGTGCTAGTGGAAGGCCGCGGTTATGTTAAGGGAGAGAGCCGATGGTGCGTAAACACGGATGCTGGATGCTACCCTCTGGGGTTTTCCTTTTATTCTTCTTAAACCAGTGTGGACCACCTTTCGACATGGACCTATTTTGTTTGTTTTTTTTTTAATACCTTCTATCGCTTTTAAAAAGTGTTTTTTTTTTATCTCGAGCTGCTGCTCGTTTTTATTTATTTTTAATTGG
This sequence comes from Amblyomma maculatum, assembly GCA_023969395.1. NCBI lineage: Eukaryota > Metazoa > Arthropoda > Arachnida > Ixodida > Ixodidae > Amblyomma > Amblyomma maculatum. The sequence goes on from JAJIZL010026457.1 coordinate 114,081, forward strand.
TTTAAGCCTGGCAAAGCTTTTGCTGGTCCGGGCTCCCCCTCAATTTTTTATGTTTTTTTTTTTTCTCAGTTCGAGGGGACGAATAAAATGGTAAAATGGTGCGTAAACACGCCGGCTATTACGATTGTAGGTAAGGATATCTGTGAAGGCAATCAAACACTCTTGGACTGACCATGGTTACCAGGTAATGTTACAGACTACGTAAAAATGTGCCGAGATGGCCAGCAATGGAATAAGTCTACGATCAGATCTGCTGGGCTGATAAACCCAGTACCCTCCTCACCCCCCCTCACACCGAACCAAGCCCTTATGACAATTTCGAATTGATACCACGGCCCCTCTCCGACTTCACTTACGGGTAGCAAGTTGGTCATCGCCTCCACAGGCTAGATTACTGGCTACATCAAGGTGATACTTTTGGAGAAGAAAGTAATGTCGGAAATCTTCGAAATTTTCATCTTGTTGTTTTGAACATCCATCGGTATGCGGCCTTATCACTGCTACTTTAGCGCAGGGAACAATCTTGTGCTCTTTGTTTGTTCATGCTTAGTTTAGCAAACAGCGGCGTTATTATTTTCTTGGTAGCAATTATCGACATTGTTATCCTATGATTGTAACAATGATAAGTGCTTCCATATTATTCCAGACGCTTACAAGTAAAACAACAGAAGGTGGATAACCCGGTAGGAAGGAGCACTCAACAAGGATAGGTGGGTGCTTTCAAAAATGCAAAGGATGGCACGAATAAACCTCATTTTAGAGTTGACACCTCTCCTGTCCTTTTCGTGTTCCTCTTTGTCCTCGTCCCTCTCTCGCTGTCCTCAGAATCAGCATAGGAAGATTTTAAAAATTCCTGAACCAGCGTGATACAATTGGGGTATCTAACTAATTTCGAGGAAGCGGTTTCACTGCCACAATTGTATTGTCACGACTCAAGTCAGAGGGAGCCGTGAAGGTACACGTAGCCGAGGACACGAGAATAAGGTCGGCTTGTAGTTCCGATCACAGAGTCCAGCACCAGCGCGCCGCTCGTGCCAACAACCGCTTCGTCGTCGTCGGCACCAAACACGGCTGTCGCGCGGCGCTAGGCACATGACATTATTTCCCCCGTGAAAGAAAACATCGTCCCGATGACAAGGTGAGAGGAGAAAAAAATTAGGCGTGAGGTGAACTCTACAATAACGCAAGGTTTCACTTGCAGGAAGCGCTCAGTCACGCGAAAAGTACGGCTTTAAGCGCACCACACGCACAATTTCAGGCCGCTGGCGTCGAACACTGACGATCCCAGTTCCATCTAGAATGACTTTGTGATTAACGCTGTTTAAGCGGCGCAGCACTTTATAGGGTCCGAAATAGCGGTGGAGTAGTTTCTCGCTCAAGCCTTTGTGGCGCACGGGGGTCCACACCCACACTTGGTCCCTTGGTTCGTAGTTGACTTCCCTGTGCCGAAGGTTATAGTGTCGAGCGTCGGTGGCATGCTGCTCCTTGATGTGCAAGCGGGCCAGCTGACGGGCTTGCTCGGCCTGTTCTGCGAAATGGGCGGCATCGGGTTCAACCGCTTCTTCCCCGTACGGGAGCATCGCGTCCAACATCGTGTGGGCCTCTCTGCCATATACGAGACGGAACGGCGTAAACTTCGTGGTTTCCTGCGGCGCCGTATTGTATGCGAAGGTGACATACGGCAGGATCTCGTCCCACATTTTATGTTCAACGTCGATGTACACTGAGAGCATGCCCGCCAAAGTTTTGTTTAGTCGTTCCGTTAATCCATTTGTCTGAGGGTGATACGCTGTTGTTGTGCTATGCTCGGTATGGCTGAGATTTAAGGTGTCCCACAGTAGACGAGCTGTAAACGCTTTTCCTCGGTCAGTAATGATGGTCGACGGTGCACCATGTCTGAGCACAATGTCGTTCATAAAGAATCGAGCAACTTCGCCGGCAGTACCTCGGGCAAGGGCCTTCGTTTCAGCGTAGCGTGTTAGGTAGTCTGTGGCGACTACGATCCACTTGTGTCCGTTCGAGGATAGAGAAAATGGGCCTAAAAGGTCCATGCCCACTTGCTCAAAGGGTGTGAGGGGGGTTCAATAGATTCTAACATACCGGATGGCTTGAGCGTGAGTATTTTTCGCCGCTGGCATTGTCGACAAGTCTGTACGTAACGTCTAACGCTCGTGGAAAGATGTGGCCAGTAATAGTTCTGCCGGACGCGGTTTAGGGTTCGTGTACAGCCAAGATGCCCTGAAGTTTGTTCGTCGTGGCAGGCCAGGAGGATTTCATACCTTAGATCAGCCGGTATGACTAGCAGGTATGTTTTTGATCTCGACGTAAAATTCTTCTTATAAGGCACTCCATTGCGGAGGCAATTCGAGGACAACCACCGAGCAAGATACCGGGGTATTGTAGGATGCCCACCTTCAAGATGGTCAATAGTTAGTCGCAGCTCGTCGTCGGCACGCTGTTTGGAAACGAGATTGGATGTAGTGACTGCTCCGAGGAAGCTATCGTCGTTGGTGGCATCTGACGAAGGAGGGCGACGGGTGCGTGGGACAGGCTATCAGCATCGGTGTGCTTCCGGCCAGACTTATAAATAACATCGAAATGGAACTCCTGCAGGCGCAATGTCCAACGTGCTAAACGGCCACAAGGATCCTCTAGGTTTTTCAGCCAACACAACGAGTGATGGTCAGTGATGACACGAAACGGTCGGTCATAAAGGTACGGGCGGAACTTGGCAGCGGCCCATACTACCGCCAAACATTCTTTTTCAGTGGTG
>JAJIZL010026457.1:121853-149993 GCA_023969395.1 Amblyomma maculatum
GATCACCTCGCACAAATTATACAAAAGTATGAAGGTACGGACGCGGAACTACTAAATGCACTGTCAAATGTACCTGAACACGACACCTAGCACTAGCCCACTCCCTATGTATGGAGGACTCTCCAATGAACTGTTGGACGAGGACTTTACGGAAGCGGAGATGTTGTACGCGATAGGACAACTCAGGACGACCTCGGCGGCGGGACCAGACGGCGTCTCAAACAAAATCCTCAGGAACTTAGATATCGGCTTAGTTTCGGCCCTAACTGACCTCATGAACACCTACTGGAGGAAAGGAGAGGTACCGCAAGAATGGAAACATGCCAAAGTGACATTCATACCGAAACCAGGGAAGAAGCTTAACATAGAAAACCTAAGACCCATTTCGTTAACGTCGTGCCTAGGCAAATTAATGGAACACATCGTTGTCAACAGGCTGCAGGGTTATGTAGATGACAACGACCTCATCCCCTCAATCATGATAGGATTCAGACCCAACCTCTCCACGCAGGATGTCATGATCCAGCTGTCGAGGGATGTTATGGATCGCAGGTACTGTCATGGAACGAGGGCAATACTTGGCCTTATCTCTGTAAAGCCTTCGATAACGTCTCGCACGAGGCGATATTAGAAAACCTCTCGCTTTTGAATCCTGGAGAGAGAGTCTTCGGGTACGTCCGGTCCTTCCTTACGAACAGGACGGCCGAGCTCACTCTCGGCGCAATCAAATCAGACCCCATATCTCTGGGCGGAAAGGGAACACCACAAGGCTCTGTGATGTCACCGTTCCTCTTCAACATTGCACTGATAACACTGCCCCCAGACTCGCCGCCATCGAGGGGCTACAGCATACGTTTTACGCGGACGACATTACCCTGTGGGTGAACAGGGGAAGTGATGCCCAAATAGAAAGTGTGCTTCAGGAAGCAGTCGACACCATTGAGACTTACGCTCTAAGAGCGGGTCTTGAATGTTCACACTCTAAGTCCGAACTCCTTGTAGTTCGAGAAGGCCCCAATCGAAAGAACAGACCTCCGCCTCCTGCAATCAGGGTAGAGCTCAAAGTACTGCCAATCTAACAAGTAGACACCATCAGAATCCTAGGCATGTTCATTCAGAGTAACCACAGAAATTTAGGAACATTAGATAAACTGACCACAACAGTCACCCAAACAGCCAGACTAATCAAGCGAATAGCCAACAAGAGGAGGGCCATGAAAGAACGCGACACCTGTCGACTCATTCAGGTTTTCGTCATCACCAGGCTAGTCTACACCCTGCTCTATCTGCGCCTTTACCAAGACGAAAAGCAAAAGGTTGAGTGTCTTATCCGGCAAGCTTACAAGACAGCACTAGGACTATCGAGAAACACCTCAACCGATAGGCTCTTAGCTCTTGGAATACACAATACACTTGATGAACTCAAGGAAGCGCATTTAATAGCGCAGTACTCCAGACTGGTGCGCACCAAAGCGGGAGGCTTCTCTTGCTGAGGCTAGGCATCAATGCCGAACCCATGGCGGACGATCCCAGGCAAATACCCACAGCAATTAGGAAGGAGCTTGTTATCAAGCCCCTCCCTAAGAATATGCACCCCATTCACCACGAAGGCAGGCGACTAGCACGCGCACTTGCATTACACACCAAATACAAAGGAAACCATTCGGTTGCTTACGTAGATGCGGCCGAATATGAAGAGATGGACCGCGGTTTCGCGATTTGTGCGGTGACTGGGGCCCGTGAGTCCACGCCTACCAAAATCTTAGCTTCAGCTACTGTACGCACCAGAACCCCCGTGGCTGCAGAGGAGGCAGCCATCGCGCTGGCTATCGCTTCTACCGAAGCAGATGTTATAGTCAGTAATTCCAAAACAGCCGTATGGAATTTCAGGAGGGTCCGTCTGTCGGCTGCCGCCAGGAATATCCTTAAAAGCTACTGTCCAGTACCTGGTAGGACGATAGAACTGGTATTTGTTCCGGCTCACTCGGGCAATCCCGGGAACGAGAAGGCTCACGAATATGCCCGAGGTTTCGTCGGCCGGGCGGTGAGCACCTCGTTTCCCACGGGCGCGAGGGAGGGCTTGCTCTCGTTCCATGATATAACTCGCCATTTTAGCCTGGGAAGGCGCATCTTCCCTCCACTGCACAATTCATTAAGCAAGGCCCAGGAGATACTCCGGCGCCAGCTACAAACCCGCTCCTTCCCCTGCCCCAAAGTTTATTCCTATATATTCAAAGAGCAGGTTGACCCTGAATGCAAAGAGTGTGACGTCGACGCTACTTTAGACCACATTACATGGGGGTGCGCGGCCTATCCGCCACCCGCCGATTTGCTGCCAGCTCCATCTCTGGAGGAGTGGGAGGCCGTGCTGCGCTGCTCGGACCCGGCTATCCAGGCTCGGGTCACTGAGTGGGCCGAAGAGATCGCCGACAGGACGCAACTGGCGGCCATCTGGCGCGGCCAGCAATCAAACTGAATCACCTAAAGCTGATAAAATAAATTTTTCCCATCCATCCGGAGGCCGTGATGTGGCTCGCCACAGGTAACTCGGGCGAGGATACTGGCGCGTGGTGGCACTGTGAGGCTATCATCGGCGACTCGCAGCGTGGAGTGGGACTCACGGTACTCATGCTTTTCAGTGGCCAGTTTGGTGAAAAACGTCACCAAGCGGTTCGGTAGATCTATAGCGGCACCGTGCTCACGAAGGAAGTCGATGCCAAGAATAACATCACGAGAGCATTCGCGTAGAACAAGAAAGGTCGCAACAAATGTGCAGCCTCGCACCGTAACACGGGCTGTACACATACCCAGTGGTGCAACCACATGTCCGCCTGTCGTCCGTATGTCTGGTCCGTTCCATGGCGTCATCACCTTTTTCACTGTCCCTGTAAGCCGCCCGCTAAGGATAGAATAATCGGCTCCCGTATCAACTAAAGCGCTGACCTCCTTCGTGTCGACGATAACAGGGATGTCAAGGGAGACCCGGCCAAGACCAGGGCCTGTCGACGTCGGTTCGGAGTGAAGTGAGCGGTGTGGCGGCGGAAGCTGGACGGCAGTTGGGTGGTCGGTGTCGGGACAATTCGATGTCGACGGCAGGTAGGCGTGAAGCAAGCGGTGCGGCGGCGGAAGCTGGGCGGCAGTTGTGTGGTCTACGTCGGGGCGATTTAAGCGACACGGCGGTGATAACTGGTCTGCGATGCGGACGACGTCGGGGCGATCTGGTCTGTGCGGCGAAAACTGGATAGGAATTCGGCGTTCGACGTAGAGGCGAATCGAGCGGTGCGGCGGTGGAAGCTTTACGGCGAATCGGTGTGCAGCGGCCTCGCCCGCAAAGGTCGCCGGAGGTAGTTTTCCCGATGAGGGCTCGAGGAACCATGGCGTCCAGTGGTATACCGTGGCCCAGAGGGCGAAGAGCGACAAGGTGAAGGCGAGCGCGATTCGCGACGAGGAGAATGTGGCAGACTACGCTGGCGGGTGACGTACTCGGCGATGTCCTGAAGCCTCTGACCAGGCCGTGGACGAGGGCTGTCGGGGGAAAATCCTCTAAGGCCCATCTGACGATAAAGGCACTGCCGGTAGAGGTGACCTGCCTCGCCACAATGGTAGCAGAGAGGGCGGTTATCTGGAGCGCACCAGAGATCGGTCTTCCGGGTCGCCTAGCGCCGATCTGCCCAAAGGGGCAGCGGTTACGCAGCGTACATAGCGACCTGTGGCGGCGTGTAAGGCGGAGGGGTAGGTTGCAGGGCTGGGCGGCGTGTGACATCAGCATAAGTCATCCGCTGGGTGAGGCCCGGGGGTGGTGGTGGAACGACTGTCGGTGTACTTGTCGGTGGCGTGAGTGCGTTCTGGACCTCCTCACGGATGATGCTGGCCAGAGAAGCCGCACCAGGAGTAAATCATGCATGAAGTTGCTGGAGCTCCTCGCGAACCACGGTGCGAATGAGGTCGCGAAGGGAGCTCATATCTGCCCCGGGATTGTAGTCGGTTCGGTCAGACGGCGCTAGTGTGGAGATGGAATTCAGCGGCCGAGCGTACTGGCTGCATCGCTGCTGTAGCAGTTTCTCCATGATCACAGCTTCAGCCAGAAACGCCGCGACGGTGGTGGGCGGGTTCCGCACGAGGCCGGAAAAAAGCTGGTATTTGACGCCGTGCATCAGGTGCCGCACCATCTCGTCACTCATGAACGGGTCAGCGCGATGGCAAAGGCGCATGACGTCTTCAACGTACATTGCGACCCCTTCGTTCTGACGCTGAACTCGATAAGTCAGGGCACGCTCGGCGTTCTCTTGGCGGTCACTGCTGACGTACGTACCGAGGAGCTGTCTTCGGAAGGCCGGCCACGTAGAGAATGTGGCCTCGCGGTTCTCGAACCATGTCCGAGCTGCGTCTTCAAGGCTGAAGTAGACGTTCCGCATTTTCGCAGCGTCGTCCCAACCGTTAAACGTCGCGACCCTTTCGTAGTGAGCTAGCCAGTCCTCGGCGTCTTCAAACTGCTCACCGTGAAATGGTTCAGGGGTACGTGGGGTTTGAAGGATGAGACAGGACGAAGGGGTGGAAGGGACAGTCATGGTACGGGCGGGCGGTGTCGTTGCCACAGCTAGAGTCTCTTCGTCAAGAGGGAAGGCCTCGGGCGGCAAGCCTCGGAGCCGTCGGCTGGTACGATGTACAGGAGTGGTCACGAGAGGCGGCCGCGTAGGGTCGTCCGCAGGAGAAGGGATCATTGATGGCACCTCCACCAGTGTCACGACTCAAGTCACAGGGAGCCGTGAAGGTACACGTAGCCGTGGACCCGAGAATAAGGTCGGCTTGTAGTTCCGATCACAGCGTCCAGCACCAGCGCGCCGCTAGTGCCAACAACCGATTCTTCGTCGTCGGCACCAAACACGGTTGTCGCGCGGCGCTAGGCACGTGGCAATATAGTCTGTCTGGGCTATAATAGACTTAGAACATTTGGGAATTATTATTGAAATCTAAGGTGACTTACTTCGATGAGGACTCCGAAGCCGAACTTTCGATTTCGTCAATAAATGACATACTTTCCTTTTTTTCGCGAATTGATGTGAAAAACCTCAGCGGTTGATAGGTTATATCGTTGTTTTTACTGTGAATTATTTATTTGCTGGTAATTGAGAGTTCATAATAAATCTCGGAGAATGTTGTTTACGAATATGTTGCTGCCGTAATTAAAATGAATGATCTGAATAAGAGGGCGAGGCTTTACATGGTCTAATTCTTGATATTAGAAGTAAAAGATCTGAATTTTGTGCTGTGTCCATATACTGTTTAAGGCTCTCTTAGACGATTGAATAGCTCTGGCTTCCTTTGTGAAGTATCAACGTTTCTGAGGTTACAATTCACATTAAACAGTGAGGTTGTTATGAAGATGAATGCTCCAAATACTGAATGTTTTGGTTATAGGTGAAATTAAAAATCCTAATTTGACTTACTTTTGTCGTTCTTTTTCTTAGCCTTTGGGCAAAGAATATAACATCGAAAAGGTAGTGTTTGTTGGCAAGGTTGAAGATCGATTTATTTAGGTTTCTTGTACAGTCAGTCGGCTGAACTGCTTTTCGCCCGGTTCTTTTTTCTTTTATTGCAGTAAACAAGTGGAAACGTACGATGAGGAACAACAGATCAATCCTGTATTAGGTCATGCACTGTGAAGCCGCGTTTCCCACTACAATTTTATGAGAGGCCATTCAAATGGCAGCTTCCATACATCTTCCAACTCCGCTTCTTGTTGACATAGTTCATCATTGTCGTGGATTTGGTGAGGCTCCTATTAACACTTTATAAAAGTACACTGTTTTTCCTGTATATGTTGATGCACTAATGTACGAAAATACGGCCAAATAATTACGTCTATATACATACTTACGAAATATACCCTTTTCTGCACACAAAGATATAAGAGCAATTAATGTATAGAAAACAATATTGAATGAAACGCAGCCTATACCGACCTCTCAGATAAAAAAGAAACCTATGCTTTGACATAACTTTTTTCTTTATTATTTTGTATGAAATGTCCATCCCTAGATCCATATTTCACACATTAGGTGTCACGGCACCGTCTTCGTGGCACAACGCTCAATCGTCATGTACTTCCAGGCTTTGCTGATCACTGTCCTGGGTCGCCTGTCGCCTTCTGACCCTTTCTGGCTCGCCGAGCCGCCTCCCGAAGAACCGGCTGCCTTTATGGACCAACTATCAGCAAACTACAGCCTCCCATCAAGTCCGCCGCCCCAGCTCCCGCCAAGTCTTGCCAAACTGCTCGCTTTCGGCTGGCAACTTGGGACAGCATAGGCTCGCCCTTTCCCGCCTCCATATAAGCGCGTTCACTCCAACGCCCCTTCGGGTCACGGCACCGTCTTCGTGGCACAACGCTCAATCGTCATGTATACTTCCAGGTTAGTTACAATGATTCTCTGTGTTATCGAGACGACGACGTTTTTCTTGTAGGGGGGTCGTGCCCCCCCCCATTGTTTCAAGCATTTGCGTGCTGTACTTGGGTACCTTCAGCGTCTCTTGCTACTTGGCGGCGATATCGAGGCTAACCCCGGACCAAAGCTCAGGAAGAGAAGCTTGACTATCTGGAGGAGGTAGTTACGCGTATAGACGCTGGTCATGTAAGCATCCTCGAAACTGTTTACAAAGCTCGAAGTATTCATATCGCGCTTAAAACCGAGATGGAAGCCCTAAGCAAGCGAGTCTAGGAGCTTGAGTCAAATGTCGAATCGTTGTCAAATGTCCCTGCCGCCAGGAATGTTGATCAAGGAATTTGTAAAATACAGGACAAAACTGACGACCTTGAAAACCGCTCTCGTAGGTCAAACGTACTTTTCTTTGGTATCGAGGATTTTGATGTGTCTGTAAATTGGGAAGCCTCGGAACGTCTCGTTAGCGTCTTTTGTACCGAGATGCTTGGTATCACTGCTGCTTCCATCGCTAGAGCTCATCGGCTGGGTCGTTTTTCGACTGACAAATGTCGTCCTATAATTGCTAAATTTTATAACGACAAGGATGTAGAAGCAGTCATAAGTATGAGCTTCAAACTAAAAGGCAAACATTTCAGCATTTCGCGGGACTATTCAGAGGCCGTCCGTGTCGAACATCGCAAGCTACTGCAGTTTTGTAAAACGGTTAAAAAAGGCGACAAAGTGCGTCTGAGTTTCAACAAGCTTTTTATCAATGATGACATGTATGAATGGGACATTCATGCTAATCATGCTGTGTGCGTATAGCGGCGCAGTGCGGATTGACATTGCTCACGCAGTTCACTACACTCATCAAGCCAACGTCCACCTACACGTGTGAACACTGTGTACTTCCTGTACACTAACATCAGAAGTGTTTTTTCGAAGAGCGTTTCGCTCTCATCACTCACTGATACATGTTCTGCATGACTGGTAACTATTGCCGAAACGTGGCTTAATGATACCGTTCATGGTGATAGTATTTTTGTACAGGGGTCATTCTTTAATTTTCTTAGGTGCGATAGGAATTCTCGTAGGGGAGGCGGCGTCCTTCTCGCTATCAGAAAATAATTTATTGTTGTTCCAGTCACTGGTACTTCATTTCTCGTGTGCGTTTTAGGCTCAATGCGGTGCGGAGCACTAACATTATAATAAGTGTTCTTTATCGTCCTCCCGACCTAGGGACTGGCTTTTCAAAATAATTTTCTCGAATTAACTGGAACTCATTAGCCGTCCCTCCCAGTAACACTGAAGCTCATGCTTTTCTCCACTCCTGCCTTGATTTTTTTTTTTACGCAGTTCGTTCATTTGCCTACGCGATCCTCAACTAGTTCTAACATTTTTGACCTTGTGTTGTCAACCGATCCCGACATCTGCTCCGACAAAAATCACCTCTACGGGCTTGCTGACCAAGCCATTATAACTGGCAATCTTTCTTGCTCTTGCAACGTAAAGAATATAAGAACAAAACAAATCTGATGCCACAATAAAGGCGACTATGTGTCTATTAATAACAAACTGCATCTTTTTTCCCTAGAGTTCCTGGATAATTTGTTATATCGCTCTGTGCAAGAAAATTGGACACATTTCAAAGGTACTCTCACTGACCTTATCAATAATTTCATCCCAATAGCTACAATTAAAGAGAATAAATGTGCACCTTGGTTCAATCAACAACTTCGCCGAATAAGTAATAAAAAGAAGCACCTTTACAGGCAAGCAGATAAGAACCATCTTTCGAGTGCGTGGAACAAATACAAGGAATGCTTATAAGCTTTACTAAACGTCACTCAAGTCAACCAGGCGCCGCTTTTTCATTAATGACTTATCATCTATGTTAGCAAATAACCTTCGCCGTTTCTGGAAAGTGATAAACGCAAAAACAATCCCGATATAATTCTTACCGATAACAATGGGATTCCAGTTCCAGAAGCCCACTCTGTTAAGCTATTTAACGACGCGTTTTCTTCCGTTTTTACTAATGAAGACACCTCGTCAGCGCCCAGCTTAAATAATTTTCCTCACATATCAATATCCAAAATATTAGTCAGTCAAACTGGTATATTATGCCTACTTAAAATTCTTAAGATTTCTAGCAGTTCTGACCAACATGGCTCAATCATAAAATACTCAAAAGCACATCGCACTTCAGTTGTTCAATAATAACTACTCTGTTCTCTCAATCATTATCATGTGGTCTCATACCTCATGACTGACGGGTTGCCTATTTAATACCGATCTTCAAAACCGATTATCGTTCTTCTCCGCTTAATTATCGCCCTATCTCACTAACGATTATATACATTCTGTAAACTTTTTGAACACGTCATTCACAGTGAAATTTTTAAGTACATGGAAAATAATAACATAATTTTCAAATACCAGCACGGGTTTCGCAAGGGCTTCTCTTGTGACACACAACTCGCTGGATTCGTTCATGATTTGCATTCATCCATTGATGCTGGTGGTCAAGTTGATGCCGTTTTTCTCGATTTTTCAAAAGCTTTCGACCGTGTTCCTCATCATAGATTTATACTCAAACTCAGTTGAATATTCACCCTACTGTTGTTACTTGGATTGAGGATTTCCTCAGCGCTAGACTTCAGTTCACCTCCATTAATAACTACAACTCCACTCACTCTAAAGTCACTTCTGGGGTACCACAGGAGAGCGTCTTTGGCCCATTCTTTTTTATATATATTAATGATCTACCCAACTCTGTCTCTTCTCGAATTAGGCTGTTTGCCGATGACTGTGCAATATACCGAAATATTTATTCTATCACTGACCAACAATGTTTGCAAACGGACCTTGATGCAGTAACCGCATGGTGCACAGTTTGGCTTATGCCACTTAATACTTCCAAAACTAAGCTTTTGTTTTTCACTCGCAGCGCTCGCATTCCCTCAACTTATTTTCTAAATAACAACTCTGTCGAACTTGCTACTACCTACAAGTACCTTGGAGTTCATTTGCAATCTGACTTAACATGGCACAACCACATTAATATAACTTTAGCATCCGCCAACCGCTCACTCGCCCTTCTAAAGCACAACCTCAGACAGCCCCCCCCCCCCCTTTCAACCTGAATAAACTAGAGTTCCTCACACTCATTCGTCCGAAGATTGAATATGCATCAGCCATCTGGGATCCTGAACAAGCCTATCTCATAGCTAATATTGAGTCCTTGCAGAACCATGCTGCGCGTTTTATTTATTCTGACTACTCACATACCACCAGTGTCACTTCCCTAAAAAATCGCGCCGAATTAGAAGACTTGTCTATCCGCCGCAAACTATCACGGCTAGCACTTTTCTATAAACTGTATCACCATACATCGCTCCACCACCACGATTTTTTCCTATCACCCTCAGCCTTCTTTCTACGGCTCGACCATCCGCACAAAGTTAAGTGCATCGTGTGTCGTTCATCTGCATTTGCGAAGTCATTCATACCACGCACTGTCATAGAGTGAAACGATCTATCAGCACACATAGCCATTGAATCTAACGCCTCCATATTTCACGATCTCATCCACAGCGACGTTGAAATCTGAAATGTACTTTTTTGGCAATACGTACACGCTGTAGTAAGTTCAATTCTGTTATGCCTTATTGTTTTGTTAAACCTATAGTTTGTATTCTATTGCTTTCTATAGCCTGTTTCTTTATCCTCTGGGGCTTAATTATTTTCCCATGTTATATTTAGCGTGTTTATTGTTCATTTGCTTTTTAATAATGTTTCTGTTACATGTGTTTTTTTATTTTTCTTCTACGGACCCCGCCCCCCCTATTTAATACCCCCGAAAGAGGGCCTTTAGGGTATATTGAATAAATAAAAGAAAAAATATATATATAAGTTGGAAAAAAGGACAAGGGTGATATAACCAACGGCAGTTCCCAGTTCTTATAAAAAAATTAGGGAAAAAGTTTAAGGAGAGTTTATGATTACTTATTGGATGTTACTTAAAGCCGCTGCAAGGCCAAGAAAAGAAGCTTTCGCTAGTTTCCATTTCGATTACATCAGCGCACCTGATGACTCTAAGGGAATGAAGTATAAAAATGAATGGCACCCACTCACGCATGTGAACATATAAGCTGTTTTGTTACCCCCATCTTTTCGTATTGCCCACTTAGTACTTATTACTAAAATTCTCAATAAGAGATTAGTGCCAAATAACTCTAAAAAATACTGATTATATAGTAACTGTTTAAATACTATATTAAGGCCAGAAATTATAATTATCTTCTAGAAGACTATAACATCGGGAAATAAATGTTCACAGAAAAATAATAAATATAAAAATAAATAAAAAATATTAAAAGATAATATATGTAATAAATATTCATAAGTATTTAGATTGCAAGAAATGTACAAGATAGCTGCAATGAATTTGTGAGCCTAAAGCATTTTCGCAGCTATACCGTAGAAATACTTTTTCCGCGTATGAAATTTAATCTTTGTCGCATTCTAGAATCCGGAAACATTGGTTAAATAATTACTGGCAGACGCGAACATGACGCTACTCTGATGCGGCGACGAATATTGCGCGTGGGTTTATTACAGCTATCCTTTCATGGCAGTTTTGCTGCTTATTGCGATGGCATAAACGTATGCAGCAATGTTGCAACGACCAGTAGGGCGGCGTGCGCGATAGTCGACACGTACTGTCCGATGCTTATCTCTGCTTCCATGCTGTAGCGGATGAGGGATGACCAAGTTATGCGGCTGTAACACTAAACGTGGCAAACAACACGAACGGCCAATGGAAATAGAAAAAAAGAGAGCGCAACGATTTTTCCTTATGCCCGCGTTGGTGAAATACGAACTCAAGCTGTGCCGCTGTAGAATGAAAGAAGGGAGCGTGGAGCCGAGCAAGTGTGTGTAGTCGACTTACTCGAATATCCAAATCCCGGAAGACCAGCAGACCAAATTGCGGCAACACGTAACATTGCAGAATTCTAGAGAAAGAGCTTATGCACTAAAAGACCTTGCAGGGGCTTCACCACACGTACGAACAATTGTAAATCGTAGCATTACGAATACCATTTCTGTAGATCATCCTTCGGTCAGGGCTTTCTGAACTTGCCTCCCTACAGCGTTTCATATAGAATCCTTTTGTGTTCCTGGCTGCATATAAGAAAACACCACGCATTCAGTTCAGTAGTGCGGGTTAGACCTATGGTCGTATGCAGGTGAAATATGGTCGTATGCGGGTGATATGTATATAAAGTGACAAGGTTATAATTTAATCACACATGGACTTTACGTTTTGACTTTATACTGCAAGAAAACTTAATGTGTAACGAACTGCCAAAATGCACGGACGTATGGTACTGCGAGGGGCACAGTACGGCACGTTTTTTTTGCCCATATAGTATGGCGAGACACGTGTACTACGTATCTAGGAGAGCCACGTGATTGATATTGCAAAGCAAAGTTAATTAACCTCCTCTGCGGTGCTGTAGAGGAAAGCGTTCTCGACAGCTGTGCCATACAATGCGGGAAATAAATCCTGGAAGCAGTACAAGCTTCTCAAAGTACGCGGAAACCAATGCGCAGGTTACAAAACACTAGGTGATCGGAATTTCCTGAACCGTAGCCAAAGTCACTGTGACAGTGTAAACCCCAAAAAACTAACAAACCGAAAATAATGTCGGAACAAAAAATGCAGGTTGCTGAGGTAGAGGTCGAAAGGCTGGCAAAGTTGATAACTTTCAGTGTTCTGGAGTGCCAGAGTGCAACATTTATTAGTTGGCCGAGTGTGGTATATGCTACACGAATTGTTCTTAATGCTTTTAATGCCAGGATTCACTACATTTGCGCTGTTTTTAAATCGAAAACCTCATTACACCAGCTTACCAAGCCCTCAGCGCGACAGAGGTTTACACCTTCAAGTGACCTAGACAGATGCCTCGCCTTTCTTATAAAGCAGTTTTGAACGGAAGCGGAAGCTTCACTACGCTACGTATAGCAGGTCTTCGTCTGACGCTAAATTTGCCGTTCATGTACCTTTCACCTATTTAGGTGTGGATGTCTACGATTTCGTAATGTTCACCGAAATGTATACGGCCCCTTCTTTCTCAAAAACTTAGCTTAAAAGGAGAGGCCGGTCTGGGGTGGTGGGATTATTGTTGTTGTTGCAATTTTCAGAACAAGGAAAAGAAATTACATGGGACTGTTACTGGTTGGTTAGCTGAGCCACCTCCGCTGCCTCTTGTGGACAGGACAGAGGAGAAAATAAAAAAGAAAGAAAAAGAAGATAGGGGAGAGAAACACGCACGTCGAAGACAGCCGTCGTCCGCCACGGAAGCGGTGGCCGGTGCAATGACGGCCTACAACAGGTACGATTGCCGGTGGCAGGTGAGCACATTCCAAGCCCCGTAGATCCATGAGCTGCCACCATCCATCCCTCGATGGCCGCGGACGTTAACCGCAGATAAAACGCCCAGAGGTGGCCAAATTGCTTCGTAGCCTTGCACTAGGTAACTGCCACCATCCATCCTTGGATGGCCGCGGACGTTAACCGCACATAAAACGCCCAGAGGTGGCCAAATTGCTTCGTAGCCTTGCACTAGGTAACCTGTTTCTCTCCGCTTTCAGTTCCATCTTCATCCGCCGAGGAGGCGCAGTTGTTACGGCACTCGACTACTGTGCCAAGTGGTGCTGGATTTAATCCCTACCGCAGCGGTCGATTTTCGGCGCAGCCCAGCAAAAAGGCGCCCATGTGCTGTACGGTGTCAGCACTCGCTGAGGACCCCAGGTGGTCGAAATTTGTGAAGTCCTCCACTACGGCGTCTCGCATAGCCTGAGTAGCTTTGGACGTTAAATCCCACAAACCAAACCAAATTAAACCACACCCATCTTCCTATTCTCAAGTCTATCTAATAATGCGCCTTTTCTTTCATATATATAGCAACGCAAAATAAAATAAAATGTATGAAAACAACATCTTGACATAGTTAAGTGTAGATGTCCATAATTTGGTGGCGCCCAATCAAACGCATAGGGCTCCTTCCTTTCCCAAAACCTAATGTAATAACAAATTATGAAAAAGCTGTGAACGAGAAGGTGTTAAAAAGACTATCGCTGCAACACTCACAGATTTCGCTGTATCACCTGGTTCAACCCGTGCTTAAACACCAACAATTTTTTATTGAGGGCTAGGAAAGGGGGTTTTCGTAATAACTGTTTCTTCGTCAACTTGTCTATGTTGCATCTTTCAGTGCGACCAGAAAGATGTCTGAAAGCATCTGAAGAATGCTTTGGAAGTGTTTGTTGTTTCCTGTTGGAATATTGCCCCTGGAGCTTTAAAATGATTTTTCTGGAAGGTTAAACATCATTTTACATTATACGGCAATGTAGTTATCTTGAAGCCGGTTCTTTGCATGTGATTGCTTACAGTGTAACGCAGGACTAGATGTCCTGCAAGGTTGACAAAACTCCTAGTAAATCAATAAAGATATTTTCGCTTACTCCCCTCGTCCCTCCTTCCTGAATAAAATCATGGCTTCATAAGGAAGGTATCGATGCAGTCTTTTAGGCCTGCTACGTTTGCTTGTCTACTAGAAAAATTCGACCCCTTGGCTGCCTTAAACATCTTTCTTTTACTTGAACTGAGAAAGCTTCATGTATATGCTACTTTGTTTTTTTTTTCTGCGACAGCCAGCACGAATTGTTTCAGTTTTCCTTAACCTGTTTTCTTTGGCCCTACGTACTGAACCTTTGCACTTATGCCGCTTTCTATCTCCTTTTAGGGCGATTTTCGCGCTTCAACCCACGAAAAAACGCTTCCGGAGGCAAAGTCAGCAACAATGCAGCAATCTTGAGGATAACAGCGCGGGACACAGGACGGGAGCACAAGATTAGAGGACGACACTGTCCCGCGCTGTTATCCTCAAGATGCATAACCAACATGCCCAAGCTGCTATTCTAGCTAATGCAGCAATGTCCGGTGCTTTTTGTGCTTTAACCCGCGGACAAACGCAATCCACCATAAACTCTATAGAGTTTGTCCGCGGGTTAAAACACAAAAAGCACCGGACATTGCTGCATTGTTGCTGACTTTGCCTCCGGAAGTGAGACGTTTTGTTTGCCTGTGGTTTTGATTCTGCCTTCACAATTAGCACCGAGGGATTTTGTTGCTTAATTTGTTCGGCGGCTGCCTGAAGGATAGTTATGACAGAATTATTTTGGTTTGTTCTCTACTAGTGTTCTCGCTTGAGCTCAAACCCCCGAAACAAGTCGGAGGTATAGGGCCCTGCTTTCTTCTTGCATCTTATCATCAATTATTAGAAGCTTTAAAAATTGCTGTCCGATTTTTTTTAAACACTTTCTCAGTTCACTTACATTCAGTGCACATAGGATATTCAGATTGAACAAGGAAACAAAGATCTCGTCTCATTTGAATCATTCATGACAATGTCATGGTGACGCGACGCTAAGTAAAGCAGTAATATTGAAAATAACAGTTTAGAAGGGAGAATTGTTGTTGCTTGCCCAGAAATAAATGTTCACGTGTATTTATCTCTATTTAAATCGCTAAATTAGACAGTAAAGATTATTCGGGAATGTATTTTTAAGCGAGAATACTATGTAGTGAGCCTCTTTCCCTAAAATATCAATTTTCGCTGCTGTCGCCTTAAAACATTAACCCGCAGAAATCACTCTGCGCTTTCTGTGGGATTATCTGGGCCTGCTCAATCGCTTTGGGCCTGCAGGTCAGAGCAGCCAAACAGGGTTGCCTCCCAGTCCTCCCGGGTTGGGTTGGGTAAGGGGGGATATAGTCGGATCACCAAGATGTCCGAAGACACGCCCCTCACAATGCGGGC
Source organism: Amblyomma maculatum (assembly GCA_023969395.1). Lineage (NCBI taxonomy): Eukaryota > Metazoa > Arthropoda > Arachnida > Ixodida > Ixodidae > Amblyomma > Amblyomma maculatum. Next base: position 137,161 of record JAJIZL010026457.1, read on the forward strand.
AGTTGCCTGCTCTTAAATATTTTGACCCTGCTTCTGTATGGCACGGTCAGCTGTCCATGAAAAAACGATACAGATACCGTGCCCTTCCTTTCCTGTAAAACAGTTATTATTGTTATCACGTCCCATTCACAATTATTACGCTGTGAAAATACGAAACGAACTTAATCAGAAACAGTTCGTCGTTTTGCACCAATATTTTTAAATCAATCAGAAAAATAAGATAGAGTATGCTGCCTTAAAAGCTATTGGAATTCAATCTCGTACAGACAGATTATATCAACTATCTGCATGTGGCATTTAAAATATTGAACACGTGGAAAGTTTCGTTTCAGTAAATCTCAAAACACAAAATAAAAAGTCTAATCACTTGGTGATCAATAAATTTGCTGAAGAACAAAAAACGCTCTTTGAGTACAACAGAATAATTATTTCTTGCGCGGCTTGCTCGTCGCTCTCTATTCGATGACATGTGAAATGTGAGGTGTCCTTTTTATCGCTTCGAGAACTATCCCCGCCATATTGGTGGTGTCAAGGAAGCGTAACTGCTATGCTGCGTTGGGTGGGCAAAGAGGGCTCCTGAAATAAAATCCCGATGCAATGCTCCGGTGCGCTATGTGATGTAGCAGAATGCTATGATGGTAATGGAAACGCATTCACATTTCGGCCTTTTCTTTATTATTGCAGACCAGCTGCCGCCACAAAAACAATGTCTGCAAAATTACAATCTCTTTAATATAACGATGCGAAGTAAATTATCTGCAACTGAAACCGTCCACAAGACTGCGGGTTCAGTTGTTCGCAGGTACAGCAGATTCGCATATTCCGATGGACACGTGTTGAAATATACGTTTTTCAGTCGGCATTCACATTTATATAGTAATACTTACAGTGTGACCGCAGACAAAAATTTTCGTAGGTTATTGGAAAGTCGGGCATATGCCCTCTTAGTGAGCGGTACCTGATTACCTGAATTTTGGGTTAATACAGAGGACTTCAATAAAGCCATATACCGATTTACACTGACCTCCGTACGTTGACTGCAGTTTAACGTTGTGTAATTATTTCTGACACGTTAAGGAAAATTTTAACACTATATTTGTGGCAAGGTGCCGCACACAATTGGGCTTTGCTGGCCAACTCCTCAAACATATAATGGGCCTTCAGAACTGTATTTCTTTTTTAGCGACCGCCGCCGGCATATGGTCTTATCATTGTTATTGGGGCACATTTGAATTTTGAATGTCGTGAGACGCACCTTTATAAGTTTCTTTGTCGCACAAGATTGGCCGAGATCTGTCTCGAAGATTCCGGTCACTCGCGTTCCAGGTCGTGCTAGTGACAGTTTGCGACGGTATCGAGATAGTTATGAGCCGCCTTTAAATTGACCGTTTACGTGTGCGACAGGCATTATTAGTTCTACGATCGACGAGCAAATTTTTCGCTATCGCTGCCGCCGAGTTGTTTAGTTCTTTTGCAGGCGCAAGTCAGCTCAATACAGAGTTAATTTCGGTATTATCACGCCTGTGTACTCTTTCGGGGTCTAACGCCTTGTCGCCTCTACGTGCAACCTGTTGGAGGTGCTAAACCCCGTCACCGTGATGTACCACTGAAGATGGCAACCTTCAAGCAGAAAGTAGCCTTGATTTTCGTCCAACCGCAATGAGTCCCACCTGCTTCCCAGGACGACCGGACGTGGATGCGGAAGACTGGCTCGACCTCTTCGAATGCGTGGCAAGTTTCAACGCCTAGAACAACGAAACGAAGCTCAGGCAAAGTCTACTTTTCTCTTGAAGGATTTGCCCGAATATGGTTCGAAAATCATGAGGCAGCTTTGAAGAATTAGGAGATTTTTAAGAAAGAGATTTTGACTGCCTTTGCAAGTGTCGTTCAGAAAGAAAGAGCACAGGCACTCCTTCAGTCAAGACTTCAACTCCCTAACAAGCCTGTTCTGGCTTACGCTGAGGAGATGAAGCGCTTCTTTCGCTGCGCCGACCCTAACAAGACCGAAGGTGAGAGAGCGCAATTTTTAATGCAAGGCGTTAAAGCGTCTCTTTTGGCAGGGCTTGTCAGGAATCCGCCAAAAAACCGTGGCTGAATTTGAAATCGAAGCGTCTACCATCGAGAAGACGGTGGATACCCGGATACCCCACTACGAGCGAACACTCCATCCGGACTACTCAAGCTATTCCCTCTTCCACTCTACAAGGCTCTTGAGGACTGCGGCCTTCCTTAATTCAGCTGGTATTTGCGTTGATCATTTAAAAAAAGAACATCTTGAGCGCTACTTGCAGATTTATTTATTCTCTCATGAGAACCACTTTTTTCAGCTCCATAAAGGCATTTGTATCGGTTCGTTTGTACTATACCTGACATTTTTTGCGATTTATTGTATCTCTAATTGAGCCAACTAGTTCAGACATTTCAAGGAGGGCCTGTGTCTAAGCTGTTTAGATAAGTTGGTGATTACAAAGATAATTTGCTGACAGGAAATTTTAAACTCGTTATTATATGGTTTTTCACTGCATTTTTCTAGTTTTATTAAATGAAGAAAACGTTTAGTTGTTACCCACAAACTTCTTGATAATCTGCGAAAACCGTCTTTGCTGGAGGTACTCTTCGTCAGCGAAGAAATAGTTGATTGGCTATTACACGCCACATTTTAAGGTGGTAAAACAATTCCCCCGCTTTGCTTGCGCACTGTGCTTTACAAATCTTGCCCCCATAAAATGAAACAGTTTGAGTAAGGAGGTTTCACGACGTTTAACAGCAGGATCCCCTGGATCGGTTATTCAGCCTTTGCTGAAAACCGATTGCGAAGAAAGAAAGGTACCCAACAAACGACACAATATTTAACTTCAAAGACTGTGGTGGTCCCCTATTACACCAACTTTCTCACAACCTGAAAATAACTGACCAGCAGGCGTCATGTTACTTTGCTGTATTGAGTACCCAAAAAGCTTTAAAAGCTTTGGCCTCGCAAGGCTGGCTGTGCCGCCGAAGGCCACAATAAAAGTTATTCTATCGGTTAGTTTAGGCCAACTTTTATACAACTTTTATACAACATATCAAGAGTGTGACTCTTGATATGTTGGCCAACCAGTTCATTGCATTAATGAGCGATAACGGTTCAGGACGAGAATCAATAAAATAAAGAGACCATAACGTAAATCATTTCGTGAGTTTGTTTAGCATGACAGAACGTATTGGAAAAATTGTGAGAACGTAACAATTGATGTATGGATGCGAGAGTTGGACTGTGAAAAAGGCTGACCGCCGAAGAATTTACGCGTTTGAATTGTGGTGCTGGCGAAGACTCTTAAGAGTTCCTTATACTGCCAGAAGATCAAATCAGTCGATATTGTCGACCATAAACCCTGACTGCTCATTGGAGGGTCAAATTCGAAAGTTAAAGATCAGCTGCTTTGGTCATCTGATGAGAAGAGAGGAGTCGCTGGAGAAAGATTTGATGTTGGGAAAGGTTGAGGGTCGCCGGAGAAGGGGTAGGCAGCGAACGCGATGGTTAGATGGCATCCTCGAGGCACTGCAGATGAAGTTATGTGATGTTAGGAAGATAGTGAGAGACCGGAAAGCGTGGCGTGACATGGTCAATATGGTCACGAAGAGTCGGACACGACTGAACGACTGAACTGAATTGAACAATTTGGGCAAGTGCAAATATTTAGGCTAGGCTCCTTATACGGATTTCAGCGATGCGTATGTGCATGTATTCGGTTGAGCGTGCTTTTTAGACACGATTTTGTTTTATAATTTATTGAATGACTTGATGGCCTTTCTGTATTCTCTTCGCGCATGCTCGCCTTCCTCTTCTTATATGCCTTGTACACATCATGACTAATCAGTTGGTTGTAGCGCTGGACAACCTCCTATGTGTCCTTCCTTCTTCTTTCTTCCTCATCTTGCGCTCACATCAATCAGGTCCACTAGCCTGGTTCCATGGTCTCCGCTGCTGCGTTTTACGTTTGTAAGCTGAGATAGAGGCAACTTTATGACAAATTGGCAGCGATGACTTGGCGCCTTGAACAAAGTTATTTTTTACTAGGTCAAAGAAAAGACAACTGAAAACAGCTGTGGGATTGGCTCTGAATAGGTGGACAAGAAGCTTCGTCTGTTCCCCATACTACGCGTATCTGTGAATGTCCAAATGCAGCAATATTGGCAGTAGGTGGAGTAAAAAGGTCCTGTTGCGATAAATTCTACGCTGCCAAATAAGGACATTCGGGTCAGAATTCATATGGAATTTGCACGGAACAGGAAAGATGTGATCACGAGATAAACAAATATCAGATGAGCCCTTTGCGCAGATTTCCCTAACAAGCTGCACAGAATATATATTTCTTATTTTCTGCAAACTTTTATTTTAAGAAGCTCCGTCATTAAAAAAATGAATGGCTAATAATAGACAATAGTTAAAAACGAAATAAAACGTTTCTTCCTGACTAAACTTTACGTGGGTCTCCAATTTAATGAGGCGCTCAGATGCAGCCAAGCAGCGTATAGTGGGTTAAACATGTGTTTTGTACACCGGACCTGCAATATTTGACGACACTCTTACGTCATAGTCGGGGTGTCCAATATTCCAGACATTTTTCTGCTGAAAGCATTAGAAAGGTAACTTCCGGCTGCATAATTTGGATAATGACGCGAAGCGCAGGAGCATGGACCGGAAGCGCTTTAAAACGCATTAATGCTGACGTGGGAAACCTTCATAACTGTCTACGCACGAATAGTCAGCGTTTGCACTTGCAGTTTTTGACATTTTGGTTTTCATGTGCTTTTTCGTTGAAATTATGTAGTGTAGAAATGTGGAGCTCTTGACGCCAACCAAGTATTTCTAAGCAAACTAAGTGAAAGTGCGTTGCAAGCAGGTTTTTTTAGATATGTAAATGGCTATAGCGCGATCACCGGCATGTCTCATTGAATATACACTGCTTGCTGACGACATATGGCAATTTTGTTTTCTTGTTCCAAAGAGAGCGTTGTCAGCTTTCTTTGACGTCCGCAGTTAGCGTCACTATTTCGTTCCCAATAACACACAGCACTTCATTGAAGTGAAATAGAATAAATTTGTGATTTTCTGGATTCGCCAAGTTCCTGGAATGGTCTTTGGGAACACTGTGATTACCACAGCTGCCCCTATTTGACTGCTGTTTATCCCGGCATTAGATATTGTAATGTGCTCATGATCTATATATTTTACCAGGTGGGGCTTTTTAAACTACAGACAGTTCTAAATGTCTGATGACATTTTATAACTGTTACTGTTATTGCACAGTTATAATTAATTCTAAAGTATGCGTTCTCAAGACAGCTTGATTTTTCATTTCGCGAAGAAAACAGCTCCGGTTGTGCCACTTTCTGAGTATTTCTCCGCTCTACAAGGATTTCCACAGAGCAGCACAAATTGACCTTTTATGCCACGTTAAATATATTCTTCGTCATTTCCTGCATTAAAATAATGCAATTACAGTCGTCTATGCTACTAGACATTTGACGAGAATGCCAAATCGTTCTTCACGTGTCCGCCGAATGTTATGACAGTGTTCACGCTGAATTGGGGACAAGCTCAAAAACACGTTCGATGAAGTTCAGACCTTCACCTTCTTCTTTGTAAAGAACAGAAAGCATAGTTACTATTGAAAAGTGGAACCATTGCGCAAATCTTACAACAAAAATGCGTCAATCGAGAAAAGAGTCACTCCTTGCACAAGCTTCAGCTTGTAGGGAAATTTTTTTTTATAAGCTGCGCGGATCCCTATTTGTATCATGATATTAAAGCGGTTATGACAACTAACATATCAGCATGAACTGATTATTGAATTTCTCTCCGCATACGTTAAATTATGTCTCCTTGAAAGGTGAGCTTATTTGGTGCGGTAGATATTTTTCAATGTATTCTATTTTTAATTTTCAAAGTTGCATTCTGGTTCGGCATCCATTGGCCGCTGAATAATCGTGGCATATAAACCCCATGTCTTTTGCTATTCGCGCGGTTCTGACTGTACTCTTGCATGCACGCCGCCGTCGGTATCCGCTGAGTTAAAGCAAAATGGTTTTATTTGCATGTTCCTTTTTAGGAACCATTTACTATAATACGCGACATTGGTGATCCTCAGAGAACTGGACTTGTTTTGCGCTTTCGTCTAGAGATAATTGAGAATGCCGAAAGCGATGAGCTTTTCCTGTATTATTTAACCAAACAATCATACCTATAATATTTGTATGTTATGAGAGTTATCTTGATTTATTAACAGGCGCTGCCGCATATAAAAATGACATGTCTAATGTTTCCTTCCGCCGTGTGAGCAGTGAAAGGGGGAAGGGGTTAGCGTTGCGTTGCTGGTTGCTGAGCTGTTGCCAGTCGCTCTTTCGGCCCAAAAACTAAGAGGTAATCCAAAACAAGCATACGTTAATACAAAAGCATGCTTAACCCCGCCGGGGTGGCGCAGTGGTTACGGCGCTCGACTACTGTTCCCAAGAACGCGGGATCGAATCCCGGCCTCGGCGGCCGCTTTTCGGTGGAGGCGAAAAGCAAGACGCCCGTGTGCTGTGCGATGTCAGTGCACGTTAAAGAACCCCAGGTGGTCGAAATTTCCGGAGTCCTCCACTACGGCGTCTCTCATAGCCTGAGTCGCTTTGGGACGTTAAACCCCACAAAACCAAACCAAACAAAAGCATGCTTAGCGATAATAAAGAAGCAGAAAAATTAAAATGCTGTCATAAGCACGCGCTAGCAAAATTTATTTATTTTCGGCTTATAAAGCCCTTTAGCAAACAATATGCATATTCAGTCTCGCCTCGGCAGGCGCACTAAATCATGCGCCACTACCGCTGCTTAAATCCCATCATCGCAAAAACCAATAAGGTTCGAATGCGTTGCTCTGCTCACTCCGGACAAGAGCCTCCCTGTAACCACCGTCTATGTCTTGTCTCACCTGCAGCCGCGCTCACTTGCGACTGCAACCTTGCATTTTTTCTGGGTCTACATGAACATCAAACGAATTCAGTGCTTCAACGTAAACTATTTAGTATTTAATGTGTGAGCCATACACTACCGCAGGAATGCGCTGAATCGCGGCTTGCGACCCCACCCCTAGCGTAATTCTTTACATAGCTTTGTAGATACCTGATGGATGCTGCGCATTCGCACGGCATAAAATGCAAGCTGGGCTACAAAAAACCAAACACATTCGCTTCTTTTTCCACCACTTGAAATTTTTTTGTTTACAAACTACAATAGCGCTGACTGAAGCGCCAACGACATACGTCACCTACCTGCGCCGGGTACGTACCCACAAGACGCGCCGATACCTGCCGGCTGCCCTCAATACTCCTCGCCAGACAGGGTCACATGGATTCTTTTCGCTCAATATGCATGCGTTTTGTGAAGTAAGCAGTCGTTGATTCTGGGGTCGTTATTGCCAGAGCTATACTCGATAAAAACATGTAACCGCTAAAGACGGTGAATGCACGATGCGTTATCGCCGAAATCGCAGACCAGTACCCCGCTTACTCACACTAGGCCTACTGGTGACGGAACGGGCCAGCCGTTCAGCGCTGACTGACATTTCTAGCCAAGGTCATTGCTGATGAGATGCGAGAACATATAAAGTGACTCTACTCGTTTTTCTTTTTCTAACATGGTTAAGCTAAAGAGTGCTGCTGTTCAGGTCGTTAAGGTGATCTGTTATGTCACGGAAGTGACTGGCCGTAAAACAAGTCCAGCGGGAGTCTAGAGCAAGACAAGAGAACCCGAAGAGTAGTGAACAATCCGTTGACAAGAATCATGGGGGCGGTTGTGAGAGTTTTGGGAGGAAGATAGTCGGCGGCGAGCAATAACACGGGTGGCGTCAGCTCGGGGATATGGTGCCACGAACATAGTAACGTGCATTACCGGTTCCATGCAATACGCTGTCAAACTGAAGTGAAGGGTCGCGGCCGAACAGAAGGTAGAAGTGCGAATAGCGCATTATATCGTGACGGGAGGAATTATACGCGAAAGTTAAAAGCGATAAAGTAATCGCTCAGTCATGGTGATCAGCCGATACATACATTGACCGCATGTTCGTGAGTGTGCGGTTGAGGTGTTCGATGAGGCCGTTCGTTTCCAGATGGTAAGCTGTAGTGAAATAGTGCTTAACGGATCAGTATCGGAGAATTTCTTAGACTACTGGAGCAAGAAAGCAACGGCCATGGTCAGTGAGAAGCTGGCGTGGAGAACCAAAGGGCAGAATAACGTTGTGGAGGTAAAAAGCAGCCACGTCAGTTGGACAGTTGGTGGGTATCATTCGCGTAACGGCGCAGCGCGTAGTATACACTGTGGCCACCGCCATAGATTTATTCCTCGAAGCGATAGAGAGAAAGGCTCGAGGAGATCAAGGCCATCTAGAGAAAACGGGTCTATTGGGATGTCATCGGCTGCAGGGACAAAGCAGGCACAACTGAGGGCTTCTTTCTTCACTGACACCTGTCACGTCTGGCCAAAATAAGCGCCGGCGGACGCCGTCGTACGTATAACATATGCCAAGATGGTCCGCAATAATTGTTCCTGCTGCAGTGCTGATACTCCTCTAGCCAATGGTCAACGTCTGGCCTGTCTTCGCCTTTTAAAATATGAGGGTGCTGAATTATTATGAATACGACTGGCAGAGGCGATGCTCCCGCGGTGGTAGGAGCTACCTCGGAAATCATAGTGGCCGTTTTATACTCGCTGTGATCCCTGGTTGGTAGCGGCCACGGCGCAAATCCAGTGTTTGGCAGCGGAAATAGGCTAATCGGTGCGCACGGGAATCGAGTCACCTCCACCAAGATAATAAGTGGCAAAAGGGTAGTTCAGGAAACACAACAGGTGATGAAGGCGTAAAGCCCCCGCACCATGGGGCGCCCGAGAGCGCGCCTACGCTCACGAACGTACGCTGGAGTCTGTCTGCGCATGCGCGACGCATCAGGAGCAAGCAAAGGCGCGCGCGGAGCAGATATCGCGCTCGCGCTGGAGCGAGGAAACTCGCCGGTTATTGGCTGGCGTGCGCCAATCAGAGGATGCATTTCGCGCCGTCTCCGCGATCTCTCCCTGTTTGCTTTGATATGTGGCATCGGTGCGCCGTCTCCGCGATAAACCGACGTTTTTTATACCAACTGTGGATTTGTGACTCGTCAGTCGAGACCATTTCTCGCCGACCCGTTTCCATGAAGGTGGAGGCTTCATTTGGCACCCAACGGGTTTTTCGCTAAAGCTATAATTTGCCCCAAGAGTGTCGCAATCCTGGTTTCATGCGGCTTCATGCGTTGCCATGACGGACGATTTGAATATACCGTGCGTATTTCAATGTAGGTATGTAGGTATCTGAATGTACCTTCGCTTAACAAACACATATAAAGAGCTCTGGGAAGCGCAACTTGTCTCTCAGAAGAGTAGGCTACAACGCACTATGGCGGGATGAGCTCTCCTCCGAATACTGGGCTATGACCACGTACTGGAGATTTACCGGACGATAGACATACCGGACGCGATCCGGTCTACATTTGTAGTAGCGCCAATTCCCAGGAACTTGCATACTGTTGTTCATCAGGGTAGGCGTAGGGCCAGGGAGGAAGTTTTAGCCGAGACCTATCAGAACAAGAACACCATCTATGTAGAGGCGGCGATGTAATCAAACGAAAGAGATGGTGGTAGATTTCCAGCTGAAAGAGAAAATTAGCGCCTCTCTACGGATCTGCACCGTGTCTGACGCAAAGGAAGCCGTTATTGCTCTAGCTGCCGTTGAGGGGAATAGATCCGGACGTTCGCCGGTAGTTGTGCCCGATTCGCGAGCCGCTTGCCGACGATTCACTACCGGCAGAATTGGCAAAAAAGTGCCCGCCATCTCGAAGGACGGCGGGATAACCCAAGTAGCACAAAGTAGGCTATGACGTGGGGGCCCGCGTTGGGCCCGTGAGGGCAGCCCATACGGGACCTATGCGGGATTTGCAACACCTACCCAGAGGGGCCCCGCGTGGGCTGCCCAATTTCGCCGCGATCGGTCCCAAACTGTATCCGTGTGGGCAGCCCAAATGGGGCTGCCCGCATTCAGCCCATATAGGGCTTCCCGCATTCAGCCCAGGTAGACGAATGTGGGCAGCACACCAGAACCATTAATGGGTCCCACGTTTGTGCAGGCAGTGACATCCTATTAATCAAGGTCTTAATTTTGAAGTCGATTAATCCCTTTGTACAGGCGCGGGATTTACGAAAGCCAGTCCGTTTCGGGCTGACCCACGTGCTGCCCTCATGGGTTGAATCGGGCATTTTCAGGGCTACCCAAATCCCAATAATCAAGTGTGAAACATTAAGCACTATTTTTTTATGCTACACTTAGTAACATGAAAGAAATTTATTCCCAACACTACAATAATGTTTGCTGGCCCACATCACCCGAACATTTTGGTCTCAATATTCATTTCGGTGCTGCGTGCAGAATAGTAATGCCGTACGAAACATTTGGAGGTCGTTCAGTACATACTCGTAAAGCGGAACAGTTACTGTTGCATATTTTCTGTCGATACTGCATAATTAACGTAGTTTGTCGAGTAAACACAGATAGCCTTTATTCATTCTATTTATACGCTTAGGGCAGTTATGTGAAACCTCCAGAAGAGGCAATTAGTGGCCGGTATAACATGATTTACATAAATAAAATGGTACCTTAAAGATAGGGTGGATACGTTTCAGAGCGGTATGCCCGCCTACGGCCAATCTGAGGCCCACTGCGGCCTTTCATGGGCCGCCACAATTGGGCTGGCCTTATTTTTACCGCATGGACTACGAATATATGCTGCATTTTCCTGCAAGTACCCCAAGAAATACCCGTGTGGGCAGCGTGTTGGTGTGCTCGCTTTTCAGCCCGGCCGCAAACCATGTGGGACCTATTCGGTTTTTGCGTGGGCAGCCCCACTCGGACTAGCCTGTCATGTATTTGCTTTAGGTCCACATTTGCATCGCATCTGCCCTAAATTGCCCCGCAAGAGACCGATACGGGCAGAAGCGGGAAGGAGTACTTGCCTGCCCAGCTAACGGCCATGCGGAAATTATCTAGGTTTTTGGTGGGCAGCCCTATTTGGGACAGCCCAGGAATTTTCTGCATGAATTCCACATTTTCGTCTGACCTTCCCTCAAGTACCCCTCAAAGGTCCCATGCAGGCAATGTAAGGGCATACCCGTATTTAGCCCCACCGCGGCCCATGCGGGACCTATTCGGCTTTTGAGTGGGCAGCCCCAATTAGATTAGCCCAGGCTTTTCCTACACAGAGCCCAAATTTTATTTGCGTCGGCCCTAAAACTTCCCAAGCGGGACCCTTGAGGGCCAGATGTGGGAATATGTAATCAGTTAGCCCTTTCCGCGCCATATGATGCCTAGATAGAAAAAGCAGGAGCAAGCCCAATTTGGGCTTGCCCGCTTGATCCCTAAAGGGGGCCCTCATGGGTGTTATTGTGGTTAGCCAAGCCCAACTTGCCCATACGGGCCCCAGGTGGGCCACGTAATGTGTGCTACTTGGGAAGCGACACAAAACAACCCTTTCTTTGGGCTCTGGGGCACGTCGACATGGCCGGGAACATCGACGCCGATCTCATAGCTCGAAGTTATCCAATCGAGGGAAGTCAGAGGCCGAAGAGGCCGAGGCAGTGACTCGTACCTACGCAGACAGTTTGGTGTACTACTGGGCGACCAAAAAACGGTATCCTCCGCCCTACAAGTTATTAAACAGAGAGCAGTCGGTGTTTTGGCGGCAGCTACAAACAAATTCTTATCCATGCCTGTCTTTATACAGCAGGATACATCCTACCGTGTACAGGGACAAAGGTCCCTGGTGTGGACAGAAACCAACTATCTATAATATCATATGGGCCTGCCAAAAAATAGATACAGCCCCTATAATTCACAACGCCACGCCGGAGCAATGGGAGGCTGCGCTGTCCAGTTCGAAGTCGAAAGAAAAGCTTTGGCTGTTTGAACGGGCCAGCCGGTTAGCAAAGGCCGTGGGAGTCCTGGAATGAGGACCCAACCAGGCAGCTGTACATAATTATATTTTGTTTCTCCATTACATAAAGGTTTTTCTCTCTACCGTGTGTAAGCGCCCAATTGACAGCTGCAGTGGAGCTTCCCACCCATGCGGGTTCCATACAAGAGCAATTGAGCAACCTCGATAACGGAATGCTTCACGTACTGACCCAGCTACTTGAATCGAAAGCAGATTTCAGAGAAATGTTGGGAAGCGAGCGAGTTTCGATTGCGCCCATTTTTTTCTGTAGATTTTATCAGCTGAAGCTGAATTGGCCAGTGCTGAGGTTCGGAGGATACGCCGACGAGATATCTGTTTCATTTCGTCAATTTCATTCACGAAACTGACGACTATCTGATGATAATGCAATTTCGGACAGCGCTCTTATCACTCGTAAGTGTCCTATCGGCTTAGTAGGTTCCGCAGAAATCTGGAGGCGTAGACAGCGGCCAATCACAACAAAGCAAAATTTTAGAGAGCGTTTTCGCGAAGAGTTTTTGCCACCCGACTGCGTCATCCGCAAGAAATACTAGCTTTGCACCCGGACGCAAGGCGAAAGCGATGCTTTGCTTGAGTTTTTGAGCAGTTTTCAAGAATTGCACGAGCGGGCAGGTCCTGTAGCCCGGAGCCAGAAAATGTTGCTCATGCCATACAGCGATGCCACCCAAAGTATTAGCCGTACTGTCACCCGCAAAAGTTTGCGGTATCTCCAGCGCGTGGCTGAGCGGCGGGAAACTGCATTCCTGCGCCATCTGCCGTCAAAGAGCACGGCGTCGAGG
>JAJIZL010026457.1:166450-178207 GCA_023969395.1 Amblyomma maculatum
GGTATCCGGACGGAGGGAACGAACAGGCGCAGACCGCAGCTCAGGGTAGACTGTTTATATACGTCAGAGTGTGAGCGTGTGAGCTCGAGAGAAGAGAGAGAAAAAATGTGCTGATGATGGTAGCACTGGTGTATAGAAACGAAACCGAAACTTGTGCGGGATACAACACCACCTCCCACTTAAAAAAAAATACGAAACACACGTAAAAGCACAGTATGCACAGGGGCAGAAACAGTAAAGTCAGTATTGAAGTCTGTCAGGTGGGCGACGGTCTCTTGCACTTCGACGCAGCGTTTGTCCTTCGTCGTTGCTTTGGGGAGTTGTTGAACTTGCTTCAACAACTGGAGACTGCGGTTCAGATGTCGTTTCAACTGGTGCTGATTACGCGCGATCTTCAGAAGTAGTTGGATCGTTGTCTGGAAGCAGTGCTCAGGACGGTGTAGAGTCAGAGCTGTTTTCTGGTACGCGAGATAATTTAGATGCATTCCAGATGCGACCGTCAATTAGCAGAAAGGAATTCCGGTCCCTTTTTTTGATTACTTTTAATGCACCCATGTATGAAAGTGATGCCTAGCCTCCAGCTTTGGGAATGCTTACTCGAACGAGGTCACCATTTCGAAATGTTGGAGCCCTAGCACCGCATTTCCTATCCGTATACTGTTGGGTGTACGACTGCTTAGCATGGACCCTCTCTCGAACTGGCTTCAATACAGCATTAGAGTGTACGTCGCTTCCAGAGGGCATTCCAGCAATACTGAGCAGTGTTCTGGGTTGACGACTGCGTAGGAGCTTCGCAGGTGACAAGGCAGTCGTCGCGGGTGGAGTCGATCTATATGTACCGAGGTAGTCAACCAAGAAAGTTTTCAAGGGGCGTTTTTCCAATCTCGCCATTTGTATCCAATCTTAGAGCACCCTGTTGAATCTTTTTATTGCACCGTTTCCCTGAGGGTAGTACACTAAAGAGCAACGATGTATAATGCTCATCTCGCGCAAGAATGTTTCGAACATTTGAGACTTGAACTGCTGTCCGTTGTCAGTTACAATTTCGTCCGGGAAACCCTCGCGGCTGAATACTCCCTGCAGGAACTCGACAACAGTATGCGACGTTACTGTCGCTGCAAATGGAACTTCAGACCACTTTGAGTGGTAATCAATCAGGGTTACTATGTATCGACAGTTGGAAGGTGCCCATTCAAGAGGACCTACAATGTCCATCGCGAGCTTTTGCCATGGCTTGTCGGGGAATGCCACAGGTTGCAAAGACGCAAAAGATGGTTTAGCAGACTTGTCGAGAGTCTGACAAATGTGACAGTGACTTATATGTCCGTATGGAGGTCACGCAGCCTTTGCTTAGTTCTTACTATGCCAGGATGGTTTTCGTCTGCGAAGCTGACAAGCGTAGCCTTCAGAACATCGGGGATTACAATTTTTCCCCTCGGAGCAACAAGCCATCCACCTGAGACAGTTCTTCTCGCACGCCAAAGTAAGGAAAGACATCAAGTGCCAGGGGCTTTTTCGGCGGCCACCCTTTTGTGACATACCCCACAACCGTTTGCAATAACTCGTCTGCAGCGGTAGAAAGCTGCAGATGCTCTTTTGTCACGGATGATGACACGACCGAGACTATTTCTTCGTCTACGGTTTGATTTGAAGCGCTTTCAAGAGGCAGGCGTGAAAGTGCATCTGCAATGACGTTTTGAGACCTTTTCTGATACTCGATCGAAAAGTTCTAGTACAGTAAGCGAGCAGACCATCTGGATAATCGAAGAGGCCGACGTGCTGCGCCAGCTGATGAAACTAAAGTTACCAAAGCCTGATGGTCTGTGCGCAACACAAATCTTCTTCCCCAAAGGTAGACATTCCAGTGCTCACATGTAAACAGATATGCCAAAGCCTCTCGTTCACCCACGGAATATCTTAGTTCCGCCGTGGTCAAGGCTCTCGATGCAAATGCAACGGTGCGCATTTCTTCACCATCGCGTTGCTGAAGCACAGCACCCAAGCCCTTTTCCGAAGCATCTGTGCTGACGATTACATCTAACTCTGGGTTGAACATCTGTATGACGGGACTAGCTGATAAGGAGCTTTTGACGAGATCAAAACTGCGTTGAGCTTCCTCATTCCAATAAAATTTTTGATTTGACCTTAAAAGCTTTCTCAACGGTTCGACCAAATCAGCAAATCGGGGAATAAAACGGGAGTAGTACCCTATAAGTCCCAAGAAAGAACGCAATGTTGAGAGATCATGAGGGGCAGGCGCTTTCACAACAGCGTCTACTTTGGAAGGTAATGGGCACAAACCTTTCCCACTAACGACATGTCCCAAAAAGTGCAGCTCAGGAACAGCGAAAAGACATTTATCATTTAGCTTTAATCGTGAAGCGCTTATACGTTCAAGTACCTGCTTCAAACTTTTGTTATGCTCCTGGCGTGTCCTTCCCCAGACGATTATGTCATCAATGTAACAGAGCATACCCTTGCAGTCCTTCAACAACAGTTGCATCATTCTCTGAAAAGCCGCAGGAGCAGAAGCCAGACCAAAACATACTCTTTTGAATCGAAACAACCCATCATGCGTGATAAAAGTTGTTAGGTCGCGACTCTCCGGTGTAAGTAAAATTGGCGGTACTCAGACGCCAAGTCAAGCCTCGAAACACGTCCCACCTGCTAGTTGATGCAGGAGTTCTTCCGTGTGCGGGAGAGGAAACGCGTCGGCGATGACAGCTTTGTTAGCCTCGCGGAGGTTCACGCACAACCGAAGCGAGCCATCTTTCTTTCGCCCAACGACTATGGGGGAGACCCCTTCCGACGCAGACACGGGTTCTATTACCTCCTGCGACTGCAGACGGCGTAGCTCCTCGGAAACTTGCTCTCGCAGAGTCGAGGGCAGGCGCTGCAGTTTTGCAGAAACCGGCAGAACGGACGAGCGACGCTGGATGTGGTGCACGAAGTTCTTTGCGAGCCCGAGGCCCGTCGAGAAGAGTTGCGAAAACTGATCCTGCAGCTCGGCGGGGAACGAGGGGGGAGAGTCTGCGTGCGCGACACTGCGGCAGGTTAAAGTTGAACCGATGATGTTTATGCCCAGACTACGTATGGCGTCGAGTCCCAGCAAACGTGCCTTTGGTTGTGATGTGGAACAGCACACCGGCGGTGGTTTCGCCATGAGTTACTTCGGCCAGAAAGCATCCGACGATGTTTATCTTTTCTCCGGAGTAGTTGTGGAGGGTGACAGCAGGCGGGCACAACGCATAGATATCCGCGAAGAATCTGCGGTAATGTTCTTCGCTCAGCAGAGAGACTGCAGCCCCAGTGTCAACAATGAGAGAAAAAGGACGTTGCCCTATCGTAACTGTGGCACGAATTTCTTTCGGTTGCCCATCTTTATCGTTGACGTTTGATTATAATGGCGTTGGCTGTCTTTGCTTTCGGGCATGGTGCTCTTCTTTTAGCAGTTTTCTTTTTCTTTGTCCTGCAGACGCTTGCAAAATGTCCAATCTTTCTACAGTTGCGGCAGTGTCTGGCTTTTGCTGGGCATGCAGAGAAGTTAGCTAGATGGGAAGCCGAACCACAGCGGTGGCATTTGCCATGCGAGTGCTCGAATGATACCGTTTTTGTTTCTCGCACGCGGTTCACAGGAGCGCTGACGTTGAATTCTTCTAATTGCCTTTCTGCATGCTCGATCTGCTTTCCAATGTCAACTACGCGTTGAAGAATGAGAGACGATCCCTGGTAAAGTAAGCGCTCTCGTATCTTTTGCGAAGTTGTTCCCTCAAGTAATTGGTCACGGATCATGCTGTCAGTTGCAGTTCCGGAATTGCACGTTGCGGAAAGTTCTCGTAGACCGTTTACGTAGGCTTGAAAATTCTCACCGGGTAGTTGCTTGCGCTGACGCAACCGGTGACGTTCCACCAGGTCGTTGGTTGCTGTTGCGAAGTGGACATCCATCGTTGCGGCAGCAGCATTGAAGGGGTCTTCGTGAGCACTTCACGTGACACTTGCCCAAGGATCTGTAGTGCTCCTTGTTGCGTCGAGGCTGTGGTACACACGTTGGCCTTCGAGTCCGAGGGAGTTCAGAAGTATTACCTTGCGACGCTTGGGCTGTAGCTCATCGCCTCCCGCCTCTTCCAGGAAGTTCAGGAAGACCAGCTTCCACTGTTGCCAAGGTACGGCAGATTCGCCTGGAGTAGGCAGGGACGGTGGGGGCGGCGGGTAAGATCCGCCCCATATGTTGGCGAATGTACAGTTTTCGGAACGGAAAACTATGCTTGAATCCTCGTCGCCGTTCTGTGGTGTCCGGTATCCGGACGGAGGGAACGAACAGGCGCTGACCGCAGCTCAGGGTAGACTGTTTATATACATCAGAGTGTGAGCGTGTGAGCTCGAGAGAAGAGAGAGAGAAAATGTGCTGATGATGATAGCACTGGTGTATGGAAACGAAACCGAAACTTGTGCGGGATACAACAGCGGTGCTTCCGCGCGAAGGGTTAAGCTGTTGGCGTGAGTTGTTGGCACGGGTGAAGCAGTCTCTGGTGTCGCAATAAGCGATTGTTTCGTGCCGCATCCCCCTATTCGCGCCCAAGTATGTTTTTACATGGCGCGCCGTGTAAAAGCAGTCCCCCTTCTTTTTATTCTTGGCATAGCGCTGCCGCAGGCCTGGAGTGTATGCTTCACTGTACAGTCTCTTCTGGTGAATAGTTCCGAAGCGCCTTTCTGTTGACCTGGAGTAAACAGCTTTTTTGGGCCATACAGAAAATTTTATAGTTTCGTGTGTTTATACAAATTACGGGGAAAAATCTCGGGCTTTTATTTACCTTCTATCTTCAATCAACTTGAAAGAAATATGTCACTCACCTCTTTTCGAAAAATTAAACAGTCCATTAGGTCATTTGCGCAATGCGATCGAGCATTTCCGGTTCCCTGTGCGGTTTCATTCTAGATATATTGTTTATCAGTAGAAATACCGTATAGCAAAGGTTTCTTTTTACACATAACTTTAATTGATTTATGTTGTAAATGCTTTGTCATTTTTTTGTTCTATTTCATGTATTTTGTGTATCAATGCTGTTTTGAATATTTTCTTTTTTTTTTGTATGGCTCGGCACGTATGCAATGACGCTGTACTGCCCAGCCCCGTTCACAAGCATGTTTGCCTAAACGGCTGGTTATTAGCTTGTAAATGTTTATCAATTATCATTAATAATTATTATTACCATTATCTTTCCTGGTGTATAATAATAGCTGAAATTTAATGTAGTAGTCCGTCTATTGTTTTTGTCACCATTTGTGACAAACTACAATTGGTTGCCCAGACGTGAGCAAAATATTTATAATGACTGACGGGCGATTGAGGAGGATAAGGGGAAAAAATGATTATTTTCCGTGGCACATAACCAACTCGAAAGTTTAAAGAAAATGTTTCATGCTGGGCTTTTAACGTGTACACAATTTCACATTTATTTTAGTTAGAGCGAGACTTTTACTGATACATGCACAATATTTCGTTCGGCTGTCACTAATGAACTTCAATTATCAGATCAATGTCGAACCAAGCACACATTCCAGGATATACTAAATGGGTGATGATATATCGCAAACCACGCGGACGCTTTTGCCTTTCGCGTTCCAATAGAGCTGAAACGCAAAGACAACGGGAATGGGGTCGCTCTCATAGTAAACAGAAGAATGGGCAAAGCAGTGCTAGGGTACAACCCCAAAAACGACCGAATGATTTCACTTGGGATCCAAGGTCACCCTTTCAACATAACAGTTATCCAAGTCTATGCACCGACCACTGCTGCTGAAGAAGCTGACGTTGAGAGATTTTATGCGGACCTACAATGCCTTTTAGACCGCACCCCATCATCAGACGTCGTTTTTCTCATAGGAGACTGGAATGCTAAGGTCGGGAGTGAAGAAATATCCGGAATTACAGGCAAGTTCGGTCTTGGTGAGCCAAATGAAGCTGGGCAGAGGCTAGTAGAGTTCTGTCAAGAAAACAACCTGACCATAGCGAATACTCATTTTCAACAGCACAAGAGGCGCCTGTACACATGGATTTCACCGGACGGTCTGTACAGGAATCAGATCGATTATATTATTTGCCAGCAGAGATGGAGAAGCGCTATACAAGCAGTAAAAACAAGGCCTGGGGCCAATTGTGGCACCGATCATCAGCTTCTTGTTGCCAAAATTAGGCTTCGATTGAGGAAAACGCAGAAAACTAGAAGGCCTTTCAGGTATGATCTGGATCAGATTCCATTAGAATATGCTGTGGAAGTGAGCAATCGATTTCAAGAATTAGATCTAGAAGACAAAGAGCCCGAAGAGGTGTGGACTGATGTTCGTGATATAATACAAGAAGTTGCTACTAAGGTAGTTCCAAAGCAAAAGAAATTCGAAAAAGCAAACTGGTTATCTGAAGAGGCTTTGCAAATAGCTGAGGAAAGGAGGATGGCAAAAGGTATGGGGGAAAGAGAAAGATACAAGGTTCTCAATGCGGATTTTCAGAAAATAGCAAGGAGAGATAAGAATGCCTTCTTGAACATACAGTGTCAAGCAGTTGAGGACAACAGCCAATTAAGGAACACAAGAGCTCTGTATAAGACAATCAAAGATATCAAAGGAAGCTTCTGTGCTAAGCTGGGCGTGATAAAGGACAAACGAGGCAAGGACCTCACTGAAGCCTCAGAGATAAAGAAGAGGTGGCAGGAATACACAGAAGAACTGTACAAGAAGGACCCGGATGTGCAAACCCAACATAGGACGGTTGTGATTACTGATCTCGAGCCGGGCATCCTGAAGAGTGAAGTTGAATGGGCCTTAGCCAGCCTTGCTAAGAACAAAGCTAGCGGAATTGATGGTATTCCAGCTGAGTTGCTTCAAAACCTCAACCACGACGCTGTTAACACACTGCATACATTATGTCAAAAGATTTGGACAACCCTGCAGTGGCCACAGGATTGGAGGAGGTCAGTTTACATCCCCATTCCAAAGAAAGGCAGTGCCAAAGATTGTTCCAACTACCGCACGATCGCGCTTATTTCGCATGCTAGCAAGGTGATGTTAAAAATCCTGCAAGGTAGGCTGCAGCAGTATGTGGATCGGGAGCTTCCGGACGTGCAAGCTGGGTTTCGCAAGGGCAGAGGAACTAGAGACCAAATTGCCAACCTTCGCTGGATCATGGAAAAAGCAAGAGAGTTCCAGAAACCCATTTACTTCTGCTTTATTGATTATGCGAAAGCGTTTGACTGCGTAGATCACAGCAGATTGTGGCAAGCTCTCCAAGAGATGGGAGTTCCAATTCACCTCATCTGTCTCCTCAGGAACGTTTATGAAGGGCAGGAGGCCACAGTCAGAACTGGGCATGGTCTTACTGATTGGTTTCCGATTGGAAAAAGGGGTGAGGCAAGGCTGCATACTGTCGCCCTGCCTATTTAACCTATATGCAGAGTGCATCATGAGGAAGGCCGGTCTGGACGAGTCTTCAGCTGGAGTGAAGATCGCTGGAAAACGCATCAACAACCTTAAATATGCGGATGATACCACTTTAATGGCAGAAAGTGAAGTGGATCTCAAGAGACTTCTGATGCGCGTACAAGAAGAGAGTGAGAAATTTGGGCTTAAACTGAACATTAAAAAGACAAAGATAATGGCGTCTTGCACTATCAAGTCCTGGAGCATCAATGGACAAGAAGTGGAAGCTGTGACAGATTTTCTGTTCTTGGGCGCCAAGATTACCTCGGAAGGAGACTGCAGCCATGAAATTAGGAGACGCCTGCTTCTGGGAAAGAGAGCAATGGTTAGCCTTGACCGCCTAGTAAAGAGCAGAGACATTAGTCTGCCAACCAAGATCCGTATAACCCGTGCTATGGTCTTTCCAGTTGTGATGTATGGATGCGAGAGTTGGACTGTGAAAAAGGCTGACCGCCGAAGAATTGACGCGTTTGAATTGTGGTGCTGGCGAAGACTCTTAAGAGTTCCTTGAACTGCCAGAAGATCAAATCAGTCGATATTGTCGACCATAAACCCTGACTGCTCATTGGAGGGTCAAATTCTAAAGTTAAAGCTCAGCTACTTTGGTCATCTGATGAGAAGAGAGGAGTCGCTGGAGAAAGATTTGATGTTGGGAAAGGTTGAGGGTCGCCGGAGAAGGGGTAGGCAGTGAACGCGATGGTTAGATGGCATTCTCGAGGCATTGCAGATGAAGCTATGTGATGTTAAGAAGATAGTGAGAGACCGGAAAGCGTGGCGTGACATGGTCCATAGGGTCACGAAGAGTCGGACACGACTGAACGCCTGAACTGAACTGAAGCAAAAACAACGACGTTGTTGTGGCCCGAAAGGCGCTGACAAAACTCTCCTCCGCCAGGTAATGTGATATAGGTCATTATCACATTTGTGGGGGAAGGAGAATAAATAGCTGTCTAAATTCTGTGGCCGCGATGCGACCATCGTCTTGTTGCGTATAATGGTTGCCTCCATACGCGCGCTATGTACCGCCTTTGCCAAAAGTAACCAGGCTGCGTGCTTCGTTTCTCAGTCGGGTAGTAGAGAAATCGTAACAATTCTGAAGCTTCGAATCTGTACAACGTAAAGGGGAACTCCTCCCTTCAGTTCTTAACAAGTTGCCATCCTCTGGGAATTCATGTTAGCTTCAGAATACAAGCGAGAAGCAAGACATGCAGCCTGGTTACTTTTGGCAAAGACGGTACCTTCTAGAGCCACTCTGAGGCTAGACTTACCGGTAAGTTCAGACCTATCTTACAACAAGCATGCAATGAAGTCATAGCCGCTCGCAAGCATTTTATTATGTGCTCAGTAAATGCTGTCAGCGTTTTTGTGCCAGAGTTCCCGGCTTCGAACCCGACCACGGTGGCTGCGTTTCGATGGAGGCGAAACGAAGTGACGTCGGTGTGCTGTGCGATGTCAGCGCACGTTAAATATTCCCAGATGGTGGAAATTACTGTGCAGCCCTACACTACGGCTCCCCTTTCTCTCTTTCCACTTTCACTTCCCCCTTCTTCCCTTCCCTTACGGCGTGGTTCAGGTGTTCAGAGAGCAAGGACGACAGATAATATGCCTTTCCCTTCTTATGAACCATTATTATTATTTCATTCATTCATTCATTATTTATTGCGTATTTTGCAAAATACAAACAAACATTGATGGACAAATAGCATTGGCTAGTACCGGGTCCATGATGAATGTAGTGTAGAATGCAAATGCAATGCGTGAATAAATGAAAGAAAAAATACAATCTATATCACAATAACTCATAACATGCACAGTTCATACAAAAATACAAAGTATGTTTTCACCACAATATTTTCGAAAAAAGAACCTCTTTAAAACAGGAGTAAAATAAGGAGTTTGCTTCACCTTTAGTGGCGAAAAATAACAAATATTAGCGCCGTTATATTCCTAGAGCATTTTTTCTTGCTTCTTTTGACATGGATGTAAATTAAAATTTTAGTGTTTGGTGTTTAGCTCTTGTGTTTAGTAATGGAATTTTAAACAAAATGATGGGAAGTGGATCATCAGTTACTATGATTCTGTGAATGATCTGAGCAATTTTGAATCCTTACAGTGCATTCAGTGGCAGAACACGAAGAGTCTTGTACAGGTATGTGCTACACTGAGAGATCCCTCAATAGGAAATAATTCTTAATGCGCGTTTTTGTAGACGGAATGCAGCTTCCGGAGGCTCCTGGCCTAGCCGGGCTGGGGCTAGTAGGTCACTGCCACTTGCGGCGGGTTGAATTTGAAGTTGAATTTCTCAATACTCATTTTGTTAACCTGTTTTTTTTTTTCACTTTTTTTTTGCTCTTGCTTGGGTGTAACGAGAAGCGTTGCTATATCTATTGCCTTTTTGTAGTCTTGGCCGTAACTGCCGGGCCCAGTCCCTAAAGCCTCTTGTTGGCTTTGACGGGCCTGAACCATATTGTATCGTCTACAAAGTGGCAATAAACATCATCATCGTCATCATCAGCTTCATCATTATTATTATTGGTATTATTATTAATATTTATTATTATTATTATTATTATTATTATTATTATTATTATTATTATTATTATTATTATTATTATTATTATTATTATTATTATTATTATTATTATTATTATTATGCCTCTGCAGCAGTCCTTCAGAGGGGTCAGGTTGACACTGTGTACTGTGATATGAGCAAAGCTTTCGACGTTGTTACTCACTCACTACTTCTTGAAAAACTTCTACTCTCTGGCGTTGAAGTCTCTCTCGTAGCCCTCCTACGCAACTATCTCCTTGATCGCTTCTGCTTTGTCAGTGTCAATGGACAGACTTCTTTCGTTTACCCTGCTACGAGTGGAGTTCCTCAAGGTTCAGTACTAGGCCCGCTTCTCTTCTCCGTTTTTATTAATGATGTTTCCTCGACGATAAAGAACTCCTCGTTTCTTCTTTATGCTGATGATATAAAAATATTCAAGGTAATACATTCTTTTCAAGATTGCGTGTTGTTGCAATCGGACATATCTGCTTTTTCTGATTGGTGTGCGATGAATCGACTTACCCTCAATTCTTCCAAAACTAGGGTTGTGTCCTTTACTCGTAAAACACATAGCTTTCTCTACCATTATTCTGTCAATTCTGTGCTGTTGGATAGGGTTGATGAAATTAATGACCTTGGTGTACTTTTTGACCGCACCCTCAGCTTCTCCTCTCACACTAAACGCATTGCTCAGCGGGCTATGCGCACACTCGGATTCGTTTGCAGACTTTCGAGAGAGTTCCATACTCCACTTCCGTTCCTAAAACTGTACCTGTCCATATGCCTCCCGGTCTTGGAGTATGCGTCGGTTGTTTGGAATGGCACTTGCAAATCGAACTTGGACAAGGTTGACAGAGTACAAAAAAAATTTTTACGGATATTTCATTATCGCTTTCCTTTCGCAACTTCCCCCTCTCGCTCCACCAGGAGCGCCCAACTGAATCTTCCTTCCCTTCACTGCCGTCGTATCAGACTTGATATCATATTTCTGTACAAACTCCTTCATGGCCACATTATGTGCCCTCAGCTCTTAGAGTACATCCTACTGCGCGTTCCGCGAAAGAGCATGAGGGAATTCAGACCATTTCAGGTTTCTCCTCTTCATTCCCACTCCCCTCTGGACAGGATGCAGTGGTTATTTACCTCTTTTTGTCCTCACCTTGACATCTTCCAAAACTCGCTCTGTTCATTTACATTGGATGTTCGTAGCGTTGTATTCTAAATAGTACTTTATCACATATAACTCCCACTTTCTAGCCTTAAATTGTATTTACTTCACTTTTTGCTTTTTCTCCTGTTCAATGCTGTCTGTATCTTGAACTACTTTTTATCCGTTTCTTGCTTATATTTCAACTTTAAACTTTATATTCGAATCTTACTGTCCCTTGTTCAATTTTACTTCTTTATTGTATTATTCTGTATTTCTAGCCTGTGTTTTATGTACCATGCACTTGTTGCGCCTGGAATGGTTGTTTATTTTATGTATATTTCTATATTACTATAATCAATGTCAGTTATCTGTTTTTTTTTTTTTCTCTTCTACCTACCGTTCTTTTTTTTTTTTTTCTTTATTTCCTGGTGTGCTAAAAAATTCTCTCACTGTGTATATAAGTGATGATACTCATTGTTTGCTTAATTTCCGTGATACTTTTCGTCTCAGTTTCATTTCATGTATTATTTATTTCTTTTTTTTTTGTGTTCTCTCTGTGTGTGTAAACATGTTTGTGCTTTTT
>JAJIZL010026457.1:178607-198175 GCA_023969395.1 Amblyomma maculatum
CTCGGAGAGTCCTCGACGGCGCACTGGTGTCCACACCCATACAAGATCGCCAGGTTGGTAGTGAACGTCTCGGTGTCGGAGGTTGTACCGACTAGCATCGCGATGTTGTTGTTGTTGAATACGGCATCGTGCGAGCTGGCGCGCTGTAGAAATATGTCGACGTCTGCATAGGCGTTGGTGACATCGTCGCCATGACTTATGGGTAGCATAGCGTCCAACATTGTGGTGACTGGAGGACCGTAGACTAGCTGGAATGGTGCACGACGCGTCTTCTCCTGTTCAGCCGTATTGTATGCAAAAGTTGCATACGGAAGGACTTCATCCCACGTGCGATGCTCAACGTCGACGTACATGGAAATCATGTCTGCAAGCGTTCTATTGAGGCGTTCAGTCAGTCCGTTTGTTTGCGGATGGTAAGCAGTAGTCCTACGATGACTTGTGCGGGTAAGACTGAAGAGAGCCTGCATTAGTTCAGCCGTAAAGGCTGTACCGCGGTCAGTGATAATAACCGATGGGGCACCGTGGCGCAGTACGATGGTCTTAAAAAAAAACTGGGCTACTTCTGCAGCAGTTGCACGGGAAAGTGCCTGTGTCTCGGCGTATCGCGTTAAGTAGTCCGTCGCCACTACTATCCATCTGTGCCCTGATGCGGACGTTGGGAAAGGGCCCAGAAGATCTATACCCACTTGCTGGAAAGGGGCTGTTGGCGGAGGTATCGGCTGAAGGAGCCCTGCAGGCTTCAGCGGAGGTGTCTTTCACCGCTGGCAATCTCGGCATGTTCTCACGTAGTGCTGGACTGAAGGAAGTAACTTAGGCCAATAGTACTTTTGTCGAATGCGTGCTAATGTTCGCGTGACTCCTAAATGTCCAACCGAAGGCTCATCGTGGCATGCGTGCAAGATTTATGGCCTGAGGTCGGACGGCACAACGAGAAGAAAGGTTTCCTTGTTGTGCTGAAAGTTTCTCTTATATAGGACGCCATTGCGAATGCTGTAGGAGGATAAACCCCGTGCAAAAGCTCGTGGGACAGCTACATCAAGGCCTTCGAGATGCTCAATAAGCTGGCGTAAACCGGGGTCAGCCCGTTGACGCTGGGCCATGTCGGTGGTCGTGACGACAGCAAGAAACGGGAAGTCATCGTCTTCTCTGTCGCGAGGGGCAGCATCAACTGGTGCACGAAACAAGCAGTCGGCGTCGCTGTGCTTACGGCCGCTCTTGTATACAACCGTAATGTCGTATTCTTGGAGACGGAGACTCCACCTTGCAAGCCGTCCAGAGGGGTCTTTGAGGTTGGCTAGCCAGCATAACGAATGTTGGTCGCTCACAGCCCTAAAAGGTCGGCCGTAAATATAGGGTCGGAACTTAGTTATGGCCCAAACTACCGCGAGACATTCCTTTTCCGTGGTTGAGTAATTTGTCTCTGCTTTTGAAAGACAGCGACTTGCGTAAGCGATAACTTTTTCAGTGCCATTTTGCCACTGAATCAGAACGGCACCGAGTCCAAAATTACTGGCATCGGTATGGATATCAGTAGCGGCGTTTTCGTCAAAATGGGCAAGTATCGGGGCGGCCTGCAGTCGCCGGCGCAACTCGTTGAAAGCATCCTCTTGATCATCTTGCCACGCAAAAGGAACATTGTCTCGGGTAAGACGCGTAAGAGGCTCGGCAATCACTGAAAAATTCTCTACGAAACGCCTGTAATAGGCACAAAGCCCCCAAAACCTTCTAACGGACTTTTTGTCGGTTGGGCGCGGAAACTTTTTCACAGCAGCAGTCTTGTCGGGATCTGGTTTCACGCCCTCAGAACTAATAACATGGCCAAGAAAGCGGAGCTCCTGGAATCCGAAATGGCATTTCTGTGGTTTTATCGTCAGTTGGGCTGAACGCAGTGCCTGTAGTACCATTCGCAGTCGGTCAAGGTGCTCCTCAAAACTAGCCGCGAAAATGACGACATCGTCAAGATACACTAAGCACGTTTGCCACTTCAGTCCAGAGAGAACGGTGTCCATCATTCGCTGGAAGGTTGCTGGTGCAGAACAGAGACCGAAAGGAAGCACTTTAAATTCATAAAGGCCGTCGGGGGTGACGAACGCTGTTTTCTCTCTGTCCCTTTCGTCCACTTCTATCTGCCAGTAGCCATTCTTGAGGTCAAGCGACGAGAAATATTTGGCATTGCGTAACCGGTCCAATGCGTCGTCGATACGTGGGAGCGGGTATACGTCCCGTTTCGTTACCTGATTTAACTTACGATAATCGACGCAAAAACGCAAGGTGTTGTCTTTTTCATTCACCAAAACTACAGGCGAAGCCCAGGGGCTGGCAGACGGCTGTACCACGTCATCGATAAGCATTTCCTGCACCTGTCTTCGAATAGCCTCTCGTTCCGTTGACGACACTCGGTATGGGTGTTGGGTAATCGGCTTGGTCTCCGCGTCAACCATAATGCGGTGTTTGGCTACTGGGGTACGTCCAACTTTCGAAGACGTTGCAAAGCATCCGGCAAATTCCTGAAGGAGGTCCAGGAGTCGCCGCCGCTCAACCACCGACAGATTGGCATTAATGTCCACAGTTGATAGAATGTCGGGTGCATTACATCTGGCTGGTGACGGCGGCGCCAGAGTACAGATGTTCCCTGGCTCAATAAAGTCGGCAACATACGCGATGGCCGTTCCTTTCGCAATGTGCTGAAACTCGGTCCCGAAATTCGTAATCCAGAGCTTCGCACAACCATCCCGTAAGCGAACAAGTCCTCTTGCAGCGCAGATCCCTTTCTCAAGAAGCAAGCCCACGTTAGTCTCTCCCAGTACGTCTCGGTCGCATGGTGAGTCACTTTCTACCAAGACCATAATGCTGCACCGTGGCGGGACCGTAACGTCAGCAGCTGTAATACGTAAGGCGGACGTTGATGAACCGTCGACGCTAGATCTCGCAATGGCTTGGCTCGGCGAAAATGTCACTCGTGATTCTTGTAAATTATTTATCGCACCATTAGCCTGTAAGAAGTCCAAGCCGAGTATGACGTCTCGCGAACAGTGGGTAAGTACAACGAAGTCGCAAACATAAACAAATCCGTCAATTGTAACTCTCGCAACGCATCTTCCAGCCGGGGTAATAAGGTGTCCCCCTGCAGTGCGGATCTGAGGCCCAGTCCACTCGGTTAAAACTTTCTTCAATTTCCTGGCTAACCCACTGCTCATAACTGAATTCTCCGCCCCCGTATCAACTAAAGCTGTAACGAGACAATCGTCGATAGAAACTGGTATGTCCGAAACTGCGCACTCAGGTTCATCGTTACATGTCGCCGTCTGATAGCCGTTATCTTGTACTAAACTTGATGGAGGATGTTCAGCACTTCGCTTGTCAGCGGCCTCACCTCCGCAGGTCGCTGTTCCTAGTTTTCCCGAAGCCTCGGGGAGCGGGGGCTCGTCGAGCGGCTAGTGCGGGATGTAGAGTGCCGTGGACTTGGAGAACGATAACGGGAAGAGGTAATGACGCGGGACCCGTACTGTGGGACGTCCGGAGGATTCGTATGCGTCGACAGGTACTCCTCGATTTCGGGTGGTCGTTCACCACTCCGAGGACATCGTGCACGCGGATGAAAGCCACGAAGTCCGGCGCGGCGGTATGGACAGAACCTTAACATGTGACCGGCCTCACCACAGTGGTAACAAAGGGGCTGATTGTCAGGGGTACGCCAGACGTCAGTCCTTCGGAATCGTGCTTCGGCTAGAAGAGGAGGATGGCGTGGGCTTGGATCAAGAGTAGGAGGGTTCACTCTGGCTCTGGGAGAGCCGTACCCACTGTGGTGCTTGTTTGGATGCGGCACAGTGGGGTTCCCTCTTGGAGGATCATAGAGGTTATGCTGCTGAAGCACGGCCGCGTACGTTGGCACACTCGGTGGCGATGGCTGCACACCAGGCACAGACGGTTCCGGGACGACGGCTTGCCTCACTTCTTCGCGAACGACCTCCGCGAGTGATGGAAGCCTCGACGACGATGTTAGACCCTGTAGCTGAATATGTCTCAGCTCTTCCCTGACCACAAATCGAATCAGCTCCCTTAAGGCATCATCAGAACCGTTGATGCCGGAACCGTAGACGACCGGTGACATGGCGGACACGTTACGGTTATAGTGCTGAGCCCTGTGTCGAAGTGTTTGTTCTATCGTGGTGGCCTCCGCTAGAAACTCTGATGCCGTGCCAGGTGGATTGCGCACAAACCCAGCAAATAGTTCTTGCTTCACCCCGCGCATTAGGTGGCGCACTTTCGTCTCCTCTGACATATTTGGATCAGAACGCCTAAAAAGGCGGATCATGTCCTCGTAGAACATTCTAATGCTCTCGTTTGGGGCTTGGATACGAGATTTCAGCGCCAACTCCGCACGCTCTCTTCGGTCGTTGGCGGTGTAGGTCGCCAACAGCTGGCGACGAAAGAGGTCCCATGTTGATAGTACGTTTCGTGGTTCACGAACCACGTCCGCGCTGAATCTTCGAGAGCAAAGTAGACATTATAGAGCTTCCTTTGCTCATCCCAGCCGTTGTAATTGGCGACCCGTTCGAATTGGTCCAGCCAGTCTTCAGCGTCCTCATAAAGCTCGCCATGGAAGGACGGTGGCGTTCGAGACTGGAGGACGACGAACTGGGGTGAAGACTCTCCGTTAGAAGCAATGTTCGGGTTGGACCTATGCATGTTGGCCACAGGCGTGCAGGAAAGAGGCCCGAACTCTGGCGACTGACCTCGAAGGCGGCGGCTGCAACTGCGATGGACCGGTGTCAAATCCGTGGTGACTCTCGGTTGCCCTTGAGGGGTTGCACTCCGCAAAAAGGGAAATCGTACCCCGCACCTCCACCAGAAAATGTAACGAGTACAAGGCGGCGATCACTGATCGGAACAGTTCCACGCGCTACACTCAGTTTCGTCCTATTTGTCCTCTGTTCTTTTTCCTCTTTTCAGAGAGGCACGCGGCAATATTTATTATCTGCCAGCATAAAAAGATCAAAGGAAGAGGACAAGTTGCCGAGTGTTGTTGGAGCCATAGGGTTCGATGACAAGACAGGATATACTTTAATCCAGTATATGCTCCCTCCACCCTGACTTGTGTAGATGGTAAAGCAAGCATGGTCTGGGCGCCCAAACCACTCCTGTTCACAAAATTTCAGAATACTTGAGTGTTTGCTTATTCTGGGCACCTTTTCAAAAGCGTAGACTCGCTCTGTGTTTCTTTAATGTTGAGAGAACTGCCGCTTTCTCTGATTGATTGATTTATAGGAGAGGAAAGGCGCAGTAACTCTCTCACTTGTTTTTATGTGGACAGCTCAACCGCGCCCTAAGGGAAGGGAGGAAGGTGAGAGCGAAAGTGGAAAGAGAGAAAGAGGAGCCGTAGTGGAGGGCTACAGAGTAATTTCGACCACCTGGGGATCTTAAACGTGCGCTGACATCGCACAGCACGCGGACGCCTCTTCGCTTCGCCTCCATCGAAACGCAGCCGCCGAGGTCGGGTTCGAACCCGGTTACTCCAGCACTGCCGCTTTCTCTGAGTTTTTGCTGGTAATCTTCTTTGTATAAGAAACGCTCGAAGCTCATCCTCATCTTGTAAGCTCTTAGGAAAAGATTCTGTTGACGCTTGTAGCGACACTTGATCGCCGCTAGCGATCCTACGAAGCCGTTTCCATGCGGTGACCAAGTGGTGTTTTGCTCGGCATCTTTCCTCGCTGGTCAATGGACTTTGATATCGAGGGTCTCACTCTGCAGTTTACCGATTGCTTAATTGCTCATATTCCCTTTTTTGTTTATTTTTTCTTAGGGCCTAGTCTCAACCTCCTTTGGCCCACTTAACCGCGTCCCTCGTCCTGCTTTTCAAGTTTCTTGCGCCGACCTCTTTTGTCGCCGCGATTATCCCGTCGCCTCTCTCGTCGCCGTAGACCAGATTATTCATTAGCTATGTTTCCTCTCATGAAAGCACTTCTAGCTTTCAGTGCCAGTTTTCTAGACCGTCTTAGGCATTCGCATTAGCGATGGTGGATAGAGCAATGAAATGCATTCTGTTTTTGGATACCTTAATTGTACGAGCCGAAACGATAGTATGCCAAATGGAGCCTGTGAATTAATACGCCTACCAGTAATTCGACTCAGTACCCTGCTCCACCCAGTTTTCAGCTTTAGACACTAGAGCTTCTGGCACAGTTTAACTTGTCAAGTGAAATACAACAAGCAGACATCGCTAGCCATAAAATAAAGAGAAATTAAAAGGGGAAGCCGATCTATAGAATCATTTGTGCTAAGTTTAGATGCAACTCAAGAACATACCGGAAAATTTCTACCCAAGGCATCCTTTCTACCATCAGCAAAGGCTTATTCAGAAATCTCGACCAGTTTGCACCTGGTGGCGTCGCATCGCATGCGGCTGCTATGCACGTGCAATGTGACTCATTGCGACGTCGTCGAACGATGGGAAAATAAAACGATTTGCATTAAATTCTTTTTTAACAGATTATTCATTTCCTTTTTTGTTCGTACATGGTTACGCTAATTTATGTAAATATGTGAGTCAACTTAGGAATTATCTATTATTTCACTGACTACGAAGGTTCTCGAATGGGCAACTTTCTCCATGAGCGGCGCATTGTGTGGAGTAGGGGCCACCTTTGTTCAGGATGAAACGGAAGACGGGCACCAGAGATGGGTGCTATGCATGTGGTAGCACATTTTTTTTTGTTCTTGTCATCTTTTTGCAAAAGACGATTTTTATTACGGTTGTGATGTTTGCGGTGTGTAGTGTCGCTTTGGAAATATGAAAGGAGAGGGTTTTAGAAGCAGAAATAAAAGGAAAACTAATGAAGGTACGCATCCAGCAAATGTGGCTCGATACGGCACCATGAACCAGTTCGGAACGGTTCTTATGATTTGTACCGGTTCGGATTCAGTTCCAAGACGGCGAAAAAAATTCGGGTTTGGTTTGGCTCCGTTTCCGAGTGAAAATTCGGGTTTGGTTTCGATTTTCGGTTCGGTTCCGGTTGCGGATCGACACCCTGCCACCAACATCAAAGTCATACTCAAGCTGTGCAAGACCGCCAACCGCATGATGTCTGAGGAAGATAAAGTAGGCATCTGCTCAAAGGTATTGCGGAAGACGTCTAACATTTCGTCAGTGCCAAGGACAACTTGAGTTCAGTCTCTGACGTTATTCGACATTGCCGGACATCCATGACCCTCAAGACTCGCAGCTTTACACCAAAGTTTGCATGACTCGCAACTGTCACTACAGTGATTAGTATTGAAGAATCGCCATCTCAAATCCTCCTTTGCACCATCCGTGAAATATTCCGCGAGATAACATGACCTGAGCAGATTTTCTGCCCAATGGCTTCGCAAATTACGTATATCCCTATTGGAAAAACCAGCGTTTTCCTGCGTCTTCCAGTGCGAAACCAGTAAGTTTCTCTCGCTGGTTTGTCACTGGATCTGTGGGGACGCTGGAGCAGTGACGAGAAGACACTGGCTGAATTGGTACGATGGGAGAAATATGCTGGGATTAGCTTTGTGTAGCTGGGTGTGTCACTGGCATCGCGATGCACTGGCAGAAGCACTGAATGTGCTCTGGTTCCTCACTGATGCCGGTTAGCATCCCTCAGGAGCCAACATGACAACAGCGTACTCGCAATCGACCATCGGGACAAATATGAAAAATATGGTTCAAGTAAGCACGTTTTGCTGCGATGTCTTTGCGCACCTGCAAGAAAACAAAGGCAGTACATTTTTTCTAGAGTTTCCATGTTTCGATAGGTCGTTTCGAGCGTTTTGAAAGGAACCACGATCGCGGTGCCTCCAATATCGTATGACAAACTAACGATTTGGTACAACCAATACTGCAATGGAATAATGTGGGCTGCTATGCATATCAAGCTTCACAGCTGATCAAGAGGGCACTCAACACAATGATTACTGCCAAAATGTTCAATGCCGGATCAATCGCAGGCTCCAAACATGGCTTACGCATTAGCGAGCGTAGCCTGCACCGTGGCCAGTATAAACAGCAGAAAGTAAAAAATAAAACAAGTAAAAGAGTAGTTTACCGAGCGATGGGCCCATGAAAGACAAAAAACAACATACAGCACTTGTAATGCACGATAGTTTTGCGTGTTTCTCAAGCTTTTTAGCTCTTTTTTGCTCAGCGTATAAATTAGCCGAGATCTCGGTCATCGAATCGCTTCCCGAAATGTTTACTTACAAATAAGATTTAGTTACCAGCAAAATAGTGTCGTCGCTGCTGCGCAAGCCGGTATTGAAGCTTGGCCGCACGTTTTTTCTTTATGGTGGTTTTTGCTACGGCTCCGTGTTCAGCTAAAATTACGCCCATGGTAGCAGAGCACCACCGAAGAGCCGGCGAGGGCAAATTTCCCGGTGATTCCAAACTCGACATGTTAAAGTGATTCCAGGGCACAAAATAGTGCGCATAGGAATCCAGAACATTAGTTGCTAGTCGTGAGAGCAGACAGCAAGCTCAAATGGTCAAGAAGTTGTAATTGTTAGAGCGGCAGCAATGGGCCTGTACACTTCGAAACGCAAGTCCAAACTTTATGATTGCGAACATGACATAACATGCAAAAATGTTTCTATAGCTGTCTATTCTCTGCGTCGCTGGAGAAAGATTTGATGTTGGGAAAGGTTGAGGGTCGCCGGAGAAGGGGTAGGCAGGGAAAGCGATGGTTAGATGGCATTCTCGAGGCATTGCAGATGAAGCTATGTGATGTTATGAAGATAGTGAGAGACCGGAAAGCGTGGCGTGACATGGTCCATAGGGTCACGAAGAGTCGGACACGACTGACAGCCTGAACTGAACTGAACTGAATTCTCTGCGTAACCGAGTGGTCAGAGTAGAAGGCTACGGGGTAAGAGGTGACGAGTTCGACGCACGCTAGTGCTGCAGTTTTGTTCTCCTATTTTTTATTTTTAGCTTTTTGTAAATGTAGTTAAGGTGATTCGTTACTTTTTAGCTTTTACTGTTTACCCGAGGCGTTTTATTTCCTTGGGCGACAAGTGCCACAAGTGCGGCACGTGCCAGTATGCCGCGTCCCAGTACACCCAGTCTCCAGCGTCATACTAAGCACATAATTAGATATGGCACTGGGCCGCTGCGACCCAGCGGCACTGGCTTTTGCAATAGAGATGATCTTCGCACCTATGGAGGTGCGTGCCCACTGATGTCAGCGAATGCCACCGACTTCGTCTGTCTCGACCACCTCTACAACCCGCGATCAACATTTCTCTTACCATCAGCGCTCTTACTCCAATCGTAGATCGCGCCAACCGCCAGACAGCTACATCGTCCCGGAACCCCTGCCTAGACATGCTTTGCGTCATACCATGCAGAAATAAACTGACAAGCCCCTTTTTGATCGACCCATTCCGGTGTGTTACCGGTGTGGTGTTGCCAGTAACATTTCCCGCTACTGCAATCGGTGCTAACCGTTCAGGAATCCTCAGACGGCATCAAACCGACGCACCGTCAAGTCCTACACCGACACTAATCGGTCAGATCATCCTCTCCGGAGCTGTTTGCAAAGCGGACTGTGAAGCCATTCTCCCGCGTTTAACCGTAGTGTGAGAACACCTCCTTCGTTTCTTGTGCTCCGTTTCTCGTCACCACGGTGCTAATCTGTGCCACCCTTGTCGGAAAACTGACCGATGCGGCCGATGAAGGTGAGGTCGCTGGACAATGTGTGCTGCTACCTACTATTCCTCAATCTGTGTAAATTTTAAAGACCAAGGTTAATGTGGTTGTTGACTGTTTATCAAGAATGGCGATGGTAGACACTGGTGCTACTGTTTCGGCCATGACTTTAGATTTTAAGAACCTTTTGTAGAACCAAGTTATGTTTATTTGGGACAAAACTGCTAATTTTTATGGAGTGAGTGGAGAGTTATTGTAACCGGTTGTGGTGTGCAGCGTTAAATGTTCTCCGGAAGGAAGCGCTAAGTGTTCGTGGTTCTCTTCCTCGTTAACGTTTGGAAAAGTCGTCAAATTATGAAGGTGTTTTGTGTGTTTCTGATGAAGTTGGCGTACAACCAGTTTCGGCAGTGTAGGTCCACGTGCCCTGCTCCATGTAATTTACGACTGACTTGAGGCTACTGTGGTTCTTCTTAATTTACAGTAGTAACGAACAATGTGTTAGTGCGCATTGTTTGGTTTGTGTGAAACAAGGCCGAACCGGGCTGCGGAATATACATTGCTCAACTGAACTGTGTGGTTTTCCATCGGGTTTGAAACTAACTTCATGTAGTGCAACTATACCGAATTATGTAGCTCTTATCACTGCTTCCCCCCCGCTTCTCACTCTCCCGCTAACCCGATGATCAGCGCATCTCTGAACGCTTCGCAACGTGAGATCTTGACGAATCTAATATCTCAGCACGTCTTCATCGTTGATTTCACAGAATTCTGCGGCTCGCAATGTTTACCTCTGTCTCGCGCACGACATAGGATTGTTACGGGATCTGCCTGCTGATCTATCAAAAACCATACCGAAGATCATCACCGAGTAAATCCGAGACACGCTGAACAAGGGCGTAATACAGGAGTCTTCCAGTACTTGGGCTACTACCGTGATACTATTGGCAAAGAAAAAAAGATGGAACATGAAGGTTCTGCACTGAATACCGTCGCCTCAAGTCTATCACTAAAGAAGCTGTGTATCTTCTCCCGCGCACCGACGAAGCCATACATTGTCTTCTCTCCGCATCTTGTTTCTCTTCAGTTGATTTGCGATCGGGGTATTGGCAGATACCGATGGATCCTGCTGACAAGAAGAAAAAAAAACTGCATTTATTGTGATTCCCTTCGGTCTATGTAATTCGCCGGTCGGATTTGAAAGAATTATGGACATAATACTTCGTGGCCTGTAATGGGAAAACGGCATTTGCTATATAGACGATATTGGTACTTTTGGCCGGACTTTTACTGAACATAACACGCCCCTTGCTATTGTTTTAGATTGCCAGCAGAAGGTTGGCCTTGACCTGAAACCTAAAAAGTTCTGTTTTGGCGAACATCAAGCGCTGGTACTCGGACAACTGGTCGACCACGATGGAGTTCGGCCAGGTCCACAGAAGACTGCCGCAGTTTCAGAGTTCGGATGACCACATATCCAAAAGGAGCTCCGCAGGTTTTGGGTATGTGCTCTTACTTTCGACAACTCATCCCAAAATTTGCTAACATTGCCTACCCTCTGACTTTCCTCCTCCAAAAGGACGTCCATTTCGACTGGACCTCAGATCGTGATGCGTCGTTCCACCAGCTGAAGTTTCTGCTTACGTCATATTAAATACTCCTCCACTCCAAGCCCTTCGCTCCGACGGAACTCCACGCTGACGCAAGTGGGATCGGTGTCTGCGCTATGCTTGTGTAACATTCGGCAACAGACAAGCATGTAATAAAGTTCAACAAAACTTTTTATTGGGCGCTATAATTATGTCGGATTGAGCACGTAATTGCGTATGCAAGCCGTTCGTTTAGCAAACCTGAGAGTAGCTATACCGTACCGGAGCAGGACTGCGTCGCTGTAATTTTCACTCTTCAGCGGTTTCGGTGCTACCTATATGGGCGTCATTTCACCGCTGTGACGGACCATCATGCTCTGTATGCGTGTAAAAATAATAAGGCTAGGCTTCTATTAGGGACTTAAGCTATGCGTTTCTACACGTATTTGGCTGAGTGTGCTTTTTAGACTATATTTTTAAGATGAAAGCCTTTAATGGCTCATGCTAGCGGCCACGATCATGTCCGTCCGTTCGTAACGCTTTAGTTTGATGACGTCGTCAGTGACGTAGCATGTCTTAACCCACAAAAATGATGACGTCATAGTTGTGTCAAATGTCCTACCAATTGTAATGAAGATGACGGCATCAGTGGTGTAGTATGTCGTTCGCTTAACGAAACGCGTTGTTGAGCTACAGCACCTGTCCTGTGTTTTCTTCCACTGACCGCGTCTTTTTGTAGCGCTGAATATCTTTTTATAAAAACATAGTATGCCGTCCATTAAAATTATTGATATGCATCAGTAGTGTAGTATATCCTACCTAGAGATAAATGATGACGTCATCAGGGAGGTATTATATCATGCCCTGAAATCATGATGATCTCATTCGTGGTGTAGCATCTACTACCTTTATAAAACGTTTACGTCATCAGTGGCGTAATATTTCTTGCCTTGAAAATAATGACGTCATCAGTGGTGTAGTATGTCTTGCCTTCAATTCAATGACGTTAGCAGTGGGGCAGTATATCGTACCATGAATTAAATTAGTGTCCTAGCCGGGACTGGCGTCATGTGACCACAAATCCGGTCACGACGTCAGGACTGGTCATGACGTCACAAGCGGATTCATGCATATACGAAGCTGACTCCACCAGGCTTTGGATCCAGGCGCCCGTGCGGCGCCTTACATTTTGCGCTTCCTCGAATGCCGCACCACACAGCATACAGAAGCAGACGAGGTACAGCATTCATCAGCGGCGTTTCAAATTGGTACAAGAAAGAAAAAGCGCAGCATGTTTCACGAACTTTAGCCAGCAGCCAACTATAGTCAGCAGCCAAGCTGCTAGTAGCCAATAGTCACAACTGCAGCGGTCTCGCACTGTGAATGCAGGCGTGCGTGCGACGCCTTTCATTTCGCGCTTCCTCGAACGCTGCACCACACAGCATACAGAAACAGGCGCAGTACAGATCCTTTATATTTTTTTACAGATCCGCCAACCTGTTGGAAGCAGTCCCGGAACACATCATCGGCTTCTTCGAGCTGCCGAGCGTCAAGAAGAATCCACATGTTCCAGCATCGACAGGATTCACAACTGCTGCCATCTGTTTTCGCCAGCTGGAACCCTTTCCTGACTTGTTGTCTTCCAAAAAAGGGTGGTATTACCGGCGTGCGGCAATCACTTTGACAGCTGCAGCGAGCGCATATGGGTAGCTCATAACGAAACTCACCTAACTTTACAGGTTGGTGCATATTTAATCTCTTTTGACAGAAATACAGCACTGCGCTGTCGCTATTGCTGCCAAGGTGTGCTGCCTGTTTTTTGCCTCATACATTTTGGGCCTGTTAATTTTCACTGTACGTTGAAGTATGAAAAACAGTGCTGCTAACAATGAGACGTCCTCCGCCGAAACTTTCGGCGAACAACAGCTGAACAGCGGGAAAGAAGTTTTGAAAATGTTATCCGACGTCTTAGCAAAGCTTGAAATGTTCGCAACCGATGTGAAGATTGAAATAACAGCAGTGTGCACATCAAACACTCAGATTAATTCAGAACTTAAGGGTATACTAGAGGCAATAGGCTTCATAAATGAGTTTTCCGAGAAGTTCAAGAAGGAAATCAGCGAGCTCCGTCGTGAGGTACCTGAAGTGAAGGCACAGAATTCTCAATACCAGAGAGAAGTCGAGCATATGAAGAAAGAACTTGTGGAAACTAA
The DNA here is from genome assembly GCA_023969395.1 of Amblyomma maculatum. Lineage (NCBI taxonomy): Eukaryota > Metazoa > Arthropoda > Arachnida > Ixodida > Ixodidae > Amblyomma > Amblyomma maculatum. The sequence goes on from JAJIZL010026457.1 coordinate 192,077, forward strand.
GAAAGAAATAGTCGACCTTAAGCAATACAGCAGTAGTCAGAACGTAGAGAATAAAGGCATTCCGGTTGTAACGGACGAAGAATGCGGATGTCAGTGAGAAGAATAGCTACCTCTGCGGAAGTTGATTTCTCAGATGATGAAATGGACGTTGTGCATCGTGTCCGTTTAAATGACAATGATTACCCAATTATTGTGTTATGGTTTTCCACTCCTGCTGTACGGGATAAGTTTTTCTCTGCGGCTAGAAAGACAAGAATCAACACTACTTTTCTTGGCTTTAGGATAGGAACCCGTTGTATATTATTCAACACCTATGTTTCGAAAACAAGATCCTGCTGAGCAAAGCTTGTCAATTATTCAAAGAGAAAAAATTGCAGTTTGCTTGGTTATCACAGGGAAAGGTCCTGGTGAGAAAAAGAGGAACCTCATCTGTATTGAGAATCGAGTGAAAAAAAATTGCCGTGGCTGGTGTTGTATAGTCTTATTGAATGTTTCCTTTTTTTGTTGCGCTCCTGATGCATCATGGTTTTTAGTTTTGATCAAATTAATAAATTGGTTGGAGAAGACGTGTTCCCAGTTTTTTACTTTTGTGCGTATGTATTCGAAAAAAATAACAACTCCCTGATTGCTTACCTTCCCCAGTACACTTTTCTGTATGACGTGATTGCTAATAGTGAAACCTGGCTTAAAGGGGCACTGCAGCGATTTTCAAATGTACCAATACTATAGGCTTTTGAAGTAGATTATTTGTTGATCATGCCTATGAATTTATTTTTTCGATTATGCATAAAACACCTGCGCAATCGTCGACTGAAAGCGCGCAGTTCAAAGCGGAGGGAGAAACCTCACTTCTCCGTCCCTCGTGACGTCACCGCGAGGAGCCGGAGGCATTCAAAGCCAACGGAGGGGTTATCGGCGTGCGCTGTTTCGTGTTTTGCGTGCGTTGCGGACTTACAAAACTCGTCAACGTAGTTCTGTGCACCTGATACAACACAGCTCTGCATGTGTTCGGATGTACGAACAGCTGTGGACGCGACGATGTGATCTTCCATTGTATTAAGAGCTCGCGGCGCAATGCGGCGTTGCTGAGAAGAGAGATAAATTCAAGCCGACCAAAGGAAACATTCTACCCGAAGCACTTTTGTAACTGTGACTACATGCAGATTGTTCCTAATGCGATTTCTATAGGGCTTTGACAAAAAGGCATGGCTGAGCCATGACGCGGTTCCTTCTTTTCCTTTGGGCAAAACAGTCGGGACAGTCATCTGCGATCCGTTCACGGACTGCAATTTCATGATGCGACGGCCAGACAGCATCGGCGCATAGTTGTATTCGCGTGTCTCTGCTTTTTTTTTTTGGGCAAAAGCTTCGCGCCACGGCTTCTGTGCTAAACATGGACAACTCATCAGTAGCACGCGTTGATGATTTTTGCGAAATAGCAGATGATTAAGCGGAGCCCACTGCTGTGTCGAAGCTTGGTTGTGAAGACCGCGAGATTCTTTCCAGCAAGGCACGTGCCTGATATGTTCGTGGAAACCCTACGGGAGCATTATTAGAAAATAAAGGGTTTGCCGTTCAGCTGGGTGTAGGCGCATTCAGGTAAAGAGCGCAAAGAGCCTGGTTTCCTTGAGTGCGTCCAAGCAATCAATCATCGAAGTTGTTCATACAAGACCTTGTGATTTCGCACCCGTTGCTACCTCGTCATTTTACATAGTCTTGCTTTGTTTGGGGATGCACATTAAGTTGGAAATGAAAACGACGAAGCTCGTGTAAGAAAAAACATTTCGGAACACGGTTTTCTCATGAAAGTATGGGTGCGGAGATGTAGCTTGGCTTTCAACATATGTCAGCCATCAATTCCCTAAACGTTGTGACAGTACGATAAAAAGGAAAGGCTTTCAACGTCTGCTAAAAGTCATATGACTCAAGCAGCATTCTGCGCGCATTTGACTTGGTCTCCAGCCCAATGGCCCCGTCAATGCCTCGTATGCATTGTTGAGCTTCGCAACTGCACTTCGCAACCGCGCTTCGCTTATTGTTCATTTTTCACAACAATGGCCTTATGGACGGGGCGAGAGGCCTGAGACGGAGGTAGTCGGCTAGGGCATAGTTCGCTGCCCTTCCTTCCCAGGAATATGCGTGCCGAGGTTTCGCTGAGGGCCCACGTAGTTTCTGCTAATAATAACACACGCTACTTTTCAAAATGCCTCACTGTAACCAAAGCAAGCTTTCATGCCAAATCTACTCTCCCCACAACGCAAGTGCTGCATCGTTTGTGGACGTATTTGGTACGGATACATGCGGCAAAAATTCCGATGGACATTCGTGTGGAAATGGCATCCCATAATGACATTCACAAAGCCGCAGAGAGCTGCGATCAACCCAGCGCAGCGAATTAGCCGCATTGGCAGCTTCCCCGGTCCTCAGAATGTCGCCACGCGACGTCTTCGCCAATCACAGGCGGCGGCGCGACCCACAGTGAGCCCCGTCGCGAGGGCTGCGTATTTCTGGTGAAAAAAAGGCTATTTCTCCTTTCTTCTGCCTAATTTTAATCTTATAATCGAGTTCGCAGCATGAAAAACTATGACTTTCTGCTGAAACCTCAACTTTTGCAAAACGTGCTGCAGTGTCCCTTTAAAGATAGAGAACCGCCCTTTATTCCTGATTACACATTTTCCACGGTATCAAGGGTATCACACGTACGTGGTGGTGGTGTTGCCTTTTTTATAAATGAGAACATAGTTTATGACATTATTTCTACCCCTACTATCAGCGATTGTACTATGAAAGCCTTTTTCATAAAACTTGAGTGTGGTATAATTTTCGGCGTGGTCTATTGCCCTCCAGGTTCTGCGATGCCATTTTTTTTTTAAACTTGAATCAGTGCTGACAGCCTTGACATCTAAAAACAGGAACCATGTTATAATTGTTGGAGACTTTAATATAGATCTTTCTGGAGGAGCTAATAATTACACCTTATTATTGCCGTCGTATTATATATGCAAACTTATAACAGAGTCTACACGTATAACAGGCAGTTCAAGTGGATTATTGACCATGCGCTTACTTACATACCTACAACAAATGGGCTGGAACCCATCAAAATCGAACAGCTGGTCACATACAGTTAGGCTCTAGATACGCTAAACGAAACGAAGCGAGGTTATTTTCTTTTCTATTTCTTCACCTCCCGATTAAGCCGGAGCACGTATACGTCAACTTGCTATGTACAAACAACCTTTATTTTCCATTATTTACAAGCTAAGAAAGGCTCGACGTCTTCAGGGTGCGGCCTCTCTGCACGGCACCCGACTCGCATCTCCATGGTCGCCTTGTTCTTTCCAAGTCGCTTGTGTCGTTTTCTTCCTCATCTCCGGGTCATCCTCGCAGCTGCTTGCCACTCTTTGCACTCCAGACCCCGCTCGGTTCTCGGAAGACGCGCGGTCGGCCCGTCCGCCGCTGCTCTGGGGAGGGTATTTTTGCTCTCCGTGAACGCGCAATCACGTGACACAAAAGTGACGTCACTTCTGCGTGTCCTGTCGACGTTTTTTTTTTTTGTTTTTTATTCTACTGGGGCAGCGAGAAAAGCGCTTGGCCGCCGGAGCACGGCTTCGAGCTGGCCACACGCTTTCTTCTGTACTTTTTTTCCCTCTTAGTGGGGAGAGGTTGAAAGGAGGGGCGGGTAAAGCCCCTCAATAAAGGGGCTTTAGGGGCGGGCAGGCTAGCCAACGTAGACAGCGTGGTTTCAAACGAGTGACGGCTTGGAGCTGCCCTCGGTAAAGCAGTATGCACGCTTGCTTCCTTTCTTCTTTTTCCCTAGCTGTGATGTATGGGCTGGTTTGGCTTGAGAGGCAGCGGAGGGAGTGCTGAAGATTTGCTGTGTCGTTTACTTGGCTCAATCAGCCGCTTTTGCACCTTAAAAGTTACGCCTCAATCATGTATATATATATATATATATATATATATAGACGTATCCGTAAGCTAAGTAACATCTTGTATAATTTCTCAGCTTAATTCCAAACATCAACGTTTACGCGCAAGATGCTGTAAATTTATTTGCTTTTTGCCACTAAAAAACTGCATGTGTGTGGGCGCGCGTGTGTGCAAATAACTCATGCGCAGGTTCTCAATATTTTTCAGGCCCCGCATACGGTCAGTACTCTTGCACGTTTTCATTGTAGTGAGGAAGCAAACTCACAATCCCTGCAGCGCGCTGCGAAGAAGCTGACTCGCGAAGTCCCTGCGTCGCTTCGAATACCAGCTCTATAACCCCGCCAGACCACCGGAAGAAAGAGAACAAAAGCAAAAGACTGCGAACAACATCTGCGCTCACTCATTCCCCCGGGGGAGGAAAAATTCTGTTTACTGCTTGAAGCCATGGGGGAGGGGAGAAGACTGTGTTGGAGGAGGAGCCATGGCATGGACAAAACTGCCGCGAGCGCTTTACAGAAGAAAAATACAGAAGAAAGCGTGCGTGCCTGGTAAGTGCAGACGGCTAGATGCTCTCCCTCCGCCAGCTCGAAGCCGCGCTCCGACGGCCAAGCGCTTTTCTCACTGCCCCAGTAGAATAACAACAAAATAAAAAAAACGTCGACAGAACACGCAGAAGTGACGTAGTAGCCTTGCGTCACCTAATTGTGTCACGTGAGTGCGCGTTCACGGTGTCCAAAAATACCCTCCCGCTGCTCTGGGGCCTGGACCGCGGCCAGCGATGCAACCACGCACCTCCCCCCCCCTACGGGACCGCGCGCCCAGCGGGGTGCGCGTTCGCCTCCCTCTTCGCCGTCCTCGAGGCGCCGGACTGCTGCCTCCCTCTGCGCTGGGTTGGCGTTCGCCCGTGGTAATAAAATTGGTCGCACCGCCCGCGCACGGCGCCCAAACTCGAGTCGTCCCTGGCATTCGTGCACAAAGCCCAGTTCGAGGAATCCGTCCACTACACCTCCCTTCCAAGTGTGCTGCATGCTATCTTGTCATGCAGCACACAACACAAACACACACGCACACCGACGCACGCACACAGCCGCACAAGCCAACGTGCCGCGGGCCCAGAGACGAAGTAGCACCCCCTGCTCCTGTCTCGGTACACGTGCTGTCAAAGCCTGAGGACATCCACATACAGGCAAACACTGCTACAGCCCTCTGAACAATAACGGCCGCCGTCCCTCCGGAGCCTCTAGTTGGCAGCTACTAGTCGCGACATGGCGTCAGCATTGGAATTTTGGTCCCCCTTTTTGCGCTCTACCCTAATGTCGAATCTTTGCAGAGCGAGTGCCCAGCGAGTGAGCTTGGCGCTGTGCGGACTGCTGAGGGTCAGATATTTGAGTGGATTATTGTCCGTTATGACCCGAACTTGTGCGCCGCACAGGCAGACTTCAACTCGCCCTAGGGCGCAAATGATGACATACGCTTCCTTTTCAATCATCGCCTAGCCAGTCTGAGCGGGTCTAAGTTTTTTGCTCAAGAAAGCGATGGGTTGCTCGCGCCCTTCGCTATCACACTGGGTAAGACAGGCTCCCACCGCGTAGTCCGAAGCATCGGTCGCGAGTACGAATTCCCGACTGGGATCAGGTGTATACAGCGAGCAAGCGCTTTTCAGGCAATGTTTGACTGCCTCGAACGCCGCCTGTACCTCGTCATCCCATGGGAGCTGCTGCGGTGTGCGTCTGTTGGTCAGGTCTGTTAACGGTAGCACTACTCGAGAATAGTCAGGGACGTACACTCTAAAAAAAAAAGAGTGTAAAAGGAGGGTAACTTCGGGATTTATGCTATCTGAAACGCATGGCTTAAATATACCCTGCGCAATCACCCGCACGGAAGACGTTATCTCTCTCGCATGACTTTACACCATTTTGTCCCTGCAGCTCAAGCAAAAAAAAAAAGTTTGCCGCTTGTTTCTTTTCTTTTTTTTTTGTGACGGTAACCGGTTTCAAGCTGGGTGCGGCTGTGTTTCTACTTCCCGTCCGATGTCCTTTCAAGAGCTACCACAAAAGGACCCCCCGTTTTTCCCCGGAGGAGGTGGGGAATCATGGAAAGTTGGGAGCATCTTATCTTCTTACAAAAAGCGGTGCCTCCCCCTCACCTCCCCCCCCCCCCCCCCCC